>BLJB01000332.1:0-32411 GCA_013423325.1 Usnea hakonensis | reverse complement strand
ATAAGAGTTAAAGGATCCCGTAATTACCTTTCGAAGTTTAGGTAGACACGACGTATAAATTCAAATTCAAAAAAAATTCTATTTAGAAGTCGAATTATAGCTCTATAACTCCCTTAGGTATAACTAGTCTCGGTACTAGCCTCGCTATACTATATTACTAAAGGCTTATTATATTAGCTATATAATATAACGGATCCGGATTTACCTTACTAAGGGCCTCTAAAGGTAGATAGATAGAAGTATTAATTAAAAGATTATCTAGATTACTACTTTATTATAGCCCTATCGACTATTTTTCGGAAAGGCGTAAAAATTAATTATAGAGGTCTAGAATTAGTTTATAAAAATAATAATTACTATTCGGCCCTTATTATATTTAAAATACTCTTATTAGACCTCTAGAAGCAATTATATTATAATCGCCTTATCGAGATTAATTTTACTATCGAAGTATTATTTATCTACTCGCCTCTAGGCCTCGTACTAAAGTATAATAATAGATAGAGACGAATCTATAACCTCTTATTTCTATCTAGTAATTTAATTAATAATAGTATACTATAAGAATAGGGCTCTTTAGAATATACTATATTTAACGAAGCTATAGATATACTATTATGATAAGGACCGGGTATAATTCTTATTAAAAGAGACCTAAAAGACGCTTTTTATTATATACTAGTAGTTACCTTTAATTAATAGTTACTAGGCTTCTAATATAATAGATCCTATTAGATAGAGCGCTATTTATTATTCGACTTATAAATATTACTATTCCTCTTTAATCTATTTACTAGAGTATTTAACTAGATTCTAATCGCGGTCCTTAGTTAGTTATTCGTACTCTATTATCTAGACGATTTCTTTACTATCCTTCTACTATAAGCTAATATAAAGGTCTATTATTATAATTTCGAACGCGTCTATAACTAACTAGGTATTATAATTAATTATACTAAAGATATCGAAGGTACTAAAGTCGATTTTCTAGAAATCGAACTAGATAGTATCCTTATATAGGGAAAGCTCCCTCTAAATAAGCTTACTAAGGCGAGAAATATCGTTAATAACCTTCTAAATAGGCGTATTATCTTATGTTATAAACTAGAATTAGCGGTAAGCTTTCTATTATTTATAGCTAAAATCGTTATACTAGGCCGTACTTTTCTTAGATAACTTTTTAATACGATTCGAAGATCGATAGTAATAGTACGAATTACTAAATATATAAAGGTAGATCTACTCTAGTAGAAGGCCTTTCTAAAAGATTAGAATAGTATCTACTTATTACACTACGTCGCTAATAGATAAACTAAGTATATTTAGATTAACGCCTCTAGAAAATTCGGTCTAGAAGGCTATATACTTGATCGGCTAGATACTACCGTCTATAATATCTTTTTAGTACGCGTTATAATACGCTATATTTATAAGGATATTTAGTTTAAAGAGATATAGACTATTAATTACACCTTATACTTATAGTTAGACTAATTTCGAGATATAAGAGTAGTACTTTACTATAATAATAATACTTATATTTATAGCCTCTTAAAACTCTCTATTTAAGATCTCGCTATAGGTCTACTACGCTAAATAGCTATTACTATTACTAAATATAATATTTTTTTATAGTCTATATAGATCTCTACCTATACTAATTAACTCGCTAATAATCTTTTATAATTTCGGTATTAAAAAATTGCTAATAAGTATCTATAGCTAAAATATTTAACTATCCCTTTATCTCCTCGAATAGGGATCTATCTAAATCTTAGTATAATTAAATCTCTCTTCTATAAGAAGCCGCCCGTCTACTCTAATAAGGCCTTATAACTAAAACCCGCTAAGATTATAATATCGTAGTTAAGTCCTATTAAATATATTATATACTAAATAGTTTTATACCTTTTCTAGCTACTCTTACCTTATTAGCTAGTTAGATTATTAAGCTTAATAATAAGTAGATCTAGTTATAAACGATTAAAAAATACTTTATCGCTTTACGATTAACCTATATAGATATAGAATATAACGGCCTCGCTATCTTTTACTACTTTTAGTTATAATAAATAATTATAGATATAAGACGTTTATAAAGTAAACTAGATATAAAAGAGAGATATCTAATTACTAAAAATATATTTCTATAATTACTCCCTCTATTTAATTATCGAATATAAGAAGATATAATAATATACGTAACCTTTTATCTTATATTTATAGGCTTTCTACGAGTAGACGAGTTTATCTATTCGGCCTATAATATAGAGGATATAGAGTTCTATAAGTAGTTTCTAATACGTCGTTTAGTAAGATTCTATAATAATTATATCGAGTTAATACTACTAGCCTTAAAGATAGATCCTTTTAAATAAGATATTACTCTTACTATTATAGCTATTAATAATAAGGTATATATAATATTAATATTATAACGCCTTTTCTATAACTAGCTAGTCTTATTATCGGCCTCTCTCTTCTAAATCGGTAGATCCTTTATAAGATAACGTCTTATCGAGACCCTCCGCGAGACCCTTATAATAGTAGGTATCTAGGGTTATTATACTAGTTATTCTTTTCGTCGAGGTATAGCTATATTAGTACGAGAGGCCGGTCTTAATAAGAACGAGATCTAGTTACTAAAAAGATAGAAATCGGACTCCTATTATCTATATATTATTATCTACCCCGCTCGTATACTCGCTATATTACTATCAAGGTTCAGACTGAGATCTACGGGCGCACGGGTTGGTATTGATGATTTGGCTCTACTAACTATAGTGGAGGCTAGTTATACAAGACGAACACGAAGAGGAAAGAAAGAGAAAGAGAGTTCGCTCGAGAGATTTACCCTTTAAATACCCGTACCCCGTACGCTAGTAATCGATATGTATATTTAGAATAAGTAAATATTAATTTAAATATTATATACTATATATATATTAAGAAACCGTAATAGTACCCCCCCCTTAAGATCGGACTCTAGACAATTTAGATTTAATACTTTCTAAGCGGGTAGGTATAAATAAGTCGTCTTCTAGATTAAAATTAGACTCTATATTAAAATCGTTAGGGTTTTCTTTATATACGATCTAAATAGTATAGCTAGCGCGTTCTAGATATCGTTTAAAATAGTTATCTAGGGCTTTAGAGGCTATATAAATATATTTAAGAGATTCCTAAATATAGTAATAAATATCTTCCTATTTAATTCTAAATTTTAGGGTACCGCACTCTATTTTACTATCCTCGATTAACTCGATAATCTAGATATCTCGATTTCGGGCGTCGAGGGAAGGAAATAGGACCGAGGGGGCTTAATTAGAGACTAGGTCGAAAGCTATAGGTCGTAAGAGGTTAATATAAAAAACGTTATAATAGGACTAACTTAGAGAGAGCTCTAGTTAGTAGATATAAGTTCTAATACTTTTAATAATAGGGAAGGGCCCCTTAAATTTCTCTAAGAGCTTCTTAGAGGTACGCTAGAACTATAGATTTCTAGCGTCTAGCTATACTAAATTACGGGCTTAGTATTTAGGCGCGGGTTATTAGTTTCGATTAGCGAATTCTTTTTAGGAGGCCTAGATAAGTATTATTTAGATACTTATAATTTCGTTAATATAGTCTATTTATAGGGCGAAGCCGTTAGCGTATAGCCGGTCCTTAAATTACTAGTAGTTTATAATATAATCTTCCTAGTAGAAGCTAGGTTTAAAACCTATATAGGGATACTAGTCTAAATTTACGAAAAATAGAGTAAACTAGGTAGCTTCTAAAAAATAGTTATTAGTAGCGAATTTGGCCAAAGGGAGTTATTTTATCTAGTTATCTTAAAGGAAGTTTATAAAGACCCTTAGATACTATTCTAATATTACGTTAGCTCGCTCGGTCTAGCTATCTATTTCTAGATAGAAGGCGATAGAGAGGCTAGCCTTAATTCTATAACGGGTATATAGTTCGTACTAGAAATAGCTCTCGAACTACGTACCCCAGTCGATAATAAAATCGTAAGGGAGCCCGTAGTCCTTCTAGATATAAAGATAGAAGGTACGGGCCGTATCTTCGGCTATAATTCTATTTATAGAGATATATTTTACTATTTTTATTAACCGGTCTATAATTACGAGGATATTAACGTACTCCTAGCTATAATAGTCGATACTTAGAGGTAACTTAACGATAAAATCTATCGAGATATAGGCCTATTATCTCCGTAATATAGATAGAGGCCTTAAAAGTCCTAGATACTTCTTATAGGAGACTTTAGTACGGGCGTAGTTATAGTAGTTAGCGATAAATTATTTTACGAAGTTAGAAATTCCCGGCTAGTAATATAAGCGGATTAAAACCTCGTAGGTTTTAATACGGCCTAGGTAACCCGCTATAGGCATATTATAAGCGAGTTTAATAAGGCGTAAGCGTAGTTCGTTATTATTAGGGATAAAGAGCCTATCTCTAAAGTAGACCCTATTATTACGTAGTTTATATTCTAATAGGGGGAAGCCTTTTAGCTTCTAGATACCCGTCTATAGGGCGTTAATTACGGTCTAGACTTACTCGCTACCTACGTAGATCGACTAAATAGCGTCTTCTAAATCTAATTTAGGTTCCGGGTCGGGTTAAGGCTTATCTAGCTCTAATTCGGGGGCTAGGATAGTAGAATACGAGGCTCTTCTACCCCGGATAAGAGCTAGAAGAGCCGCTTAAATAACGGGGATATCCTTCTTTTAGGCTAGGATTTAGGTATCTAGGTTCCCGGGTTTAAGGATTATCTACTACTAGAGATTTTAATCCTTCTAAGGCTTAATCTAGCGAGTTAGAGTATCTACTTATTAATTTAGTATATCTAGATAATAGATAATTTTAAAATTAAATCTAGAAAGGAACTTAGACTAGCGAGCTTAATAGCGACTTAGGAGCTTAATCGATATAAAGTACTCTAGATTCTTATAGTCGGATACTATAGATACGGGCTCCTAGATATCCTCGAGCTTAAGGCGCTAGAGCTCGAAAGCCTAAATAATAGCTAGGAGCTCCTTATTATAAATCTTATAATTATATTCCGTAGGGGATATTTTAGTCGAGAAGTATATAATAGACCTAAGAACCCTCTAAGGGTTATACTAGAATATAACTTCTACTATAACCTTATTTAAAGTATCTATCTCGATAATAATTTACTTATTCGGGTTATAGTATAATAGGATAGATACGGTAATAAAGGCGAGCTTTAGAGACTTAAAGGCCTTATTATAACTAGAAATCTATTAGAACTAGACTCCTTTCTTAATAAGTTCTATAAGTAGTTTAGCGAGTAGTAAGAATCCCCTAATAAATTATTAATAAAAGTTCGCGAAGCCTAGAAAAGCTTATACGTCCTTTATATAGATAGGGGTAGACTATTCGATAACCGCTAAAAGCTTATCTAGATCTATACTAACGCTATAGGTTATAATAATTAACCGTAGATAATATACTTTATTAATACTAAAGGCGTACTTATCGATATTAATTTAGAGGCCCGTTTTATGGAGCCTAGCGAGTATAAGCTTAACGTACCGGGTATATTTAGTCTTAGAATTACTATAGATTAGGATATTATTAATATATATAGTATAGAAGTTATCTAGATACTCGTACAGAAGGTCGTTTATATATTTTTAGAATATTAATAGAGCCCTATAGAGCCTAAAATTTATAACGAGTAACTTATAGAGCCTATAGTATATATAGAAAGTAGTTTTCTACTCTTCCCTAGATACTATTCTAATCTTATTAAATATCGTAATAATATTAAGCTTAGTAAAGTACTTAGTATAATAGATTCTAGCTAAGGTTTCTTAGATTAAGAGTATTAGATATTAATTTTTAATTATAATAGTATTTAGGGCTTAATAGTCGATATAAAGACGTAGTCTACCCCCCGGCTTATAGGCGAAGAGGACCGGGGATATAACTAAGGACTTACTTAGGCGGATAAAATCCTTCGCGAGGTTATTATTTAAAAATTTTTTAAGTACTTCTAACTCGCCTATAAATATATCGTAGAGAGAGCCGAATAGGGGTATCTTACCGGGTTCTAGTTTAATTTTATAATCGATCTCGCGGTAGGGGGGAAGCTTATTAGTTTTAGTTTAAAAAAAGATATCTAAAAAGTTATAATATTCCTTAGAGAGTATAGAGCTAGGATTAATATAGATCTTAGGTCTTAAGGCTTTCTTAATATCCTTTATAGTAATTATAAAAATTTTAACCCTCGGCTTCTTACTTAGAAGCGCGAAGGGTATAGCTCCAATTAGGTAGATTAATAAGGGGTTAGGTCTAGAACTCTAGGATAGCTAGAAGAGCGTAGTAACTCGTAAGGCGGCTATAATTAGGTTTATATAGAGTCTAGCCCGCCTTTATTAGTTACTAAAATAGCGGGTCGAGGCGCTAGGGAGGGACTTAATCTCTAAGGGGGTAGACGCTAGAACTTTACTAGATAGAAACGAGAGGCTAGGACCTTCTATAGACTCTAGGGCTACCCCCCCGAAGGAGAGTATATTCCCGTCTATCCTAAAGCGAAGATTAACCTTATACTTCTCTATCTATAGAAGGCCGATAATAACTTTCTAATCTAAGAGGTCTATAATATAAAAGGTAGTCTAAATCGGGGGGTAACTAGGAATAACGAACCTATAGCGCGTTATATAGGTAATAGGGCCGGAAGCGGTAGGCTTTCTATCGAATCCGTCTAGATCTCTAGGGATATTAAGGGGGGTTAAGGGTAGATTTTTATTTCGCGTAAAGATAGTATTAATAAAACTCTTAGAAAAAGCTTTAGTATTATATAGTATTTTAGCCGTATAATCTATTTTATTAGAAGTTACTCCGTATACTAATATAAGGGTACTATCTAGATAAAGTTCTAGAATTAAGGCTTTTAAGGTACTAGATCTTAACTTTAAAAGAGGTTATTTATTAACTAATAGTCCTTATACGCGATAATATATAGGGACTATACTTTTCTCGACTTATCTATAGTTACTAGTACTAAGGGCGTAGTCGTAACTATTCTAATACTAGTACGGTTCGATAGTTTCTTCTTATAGTCCGTAGTATAGTAGCCTAGTTCGCTATAGTAGAGATAGAGGTTAAGGTCTTATCAATATTATTTCTCTATAGAGGTTAGAGGCCTATAGGGCTTAGAACCTATTTTAGATAAGTCTATTACCGTATTTCTATTATTAATAGAGATATAGATAGCCTAGCTATTAGTATATATATATACTACTAGCGCGATAGTACTCGTATTCTAGTAATTCGCCTTAGAGCCTAATTTTATAAATTACTCCCGAAGCTAATATTCCCTAATATCCCGATATTAGTATTTTTCGACTAATTAATTAAAAGTAAGCTAGTAGACCCTAACGCTAACTAGGTAGCTAGCGAGCTTCTAGTAAAGGCTATTCTATAAGTAGAATTTTAACGTTTCTTCGTCGAAGCCGATATTACTAATCTTAGTAGTAAATAGTAAGAGGTATTCGATAAATAGCTTATTAGTCTAGCGTAGATTTATAATATAGTTTTAAATAGTGTTTTATTTATCCGTATCCCTAAAGGCTAGCCGTAAGGCTATAATAAGCTACTTAATATCTCTAATATAGATCGGGCTATCCTCGTTTATTCTAGGGTAGATCTAGTCCGCTACCTTACCCTCTAGTTATCCGTAGATATACCTTACCTAGGAGGCGTCGGTAAGGTACTAGTTAATATTATCTCTAAGCTTAAACTTAAGCTTTATAACCTATTACTTTAAGGTCGCGCGATCCCCTAAATATATAGGCGGATCTAGGACCCTCGGTAAACGTTTAGTAGTATTAGGGTTAGCTAAGATAGCGCTCGCGTTAAGCGAGCGGGCGAGCTATCTATCTAAGTCCCTAATTTAAGCCTAGAAGCTATTAGTACTATTATCTATCTCCTTCTATTAGCGTTCTAATTATTTAGTAGTATTAATTTCTAATTAGTCGTATTTAGCTTTTAGGTTACGAATAGTTTTATTATTATAGTTAAAGGCTATTCCTAGTATTCTCCGGAATTAGTCTAGATTATCGTTAATAGTCTTAACTAAGGCTTAGTTATTATTTAGGCCTACTAAGGTAGCTAAAATTATATCTTTAGAGATCGGTTTAAGTTAGTTTTAGCTAGTCGACTAGGAAGTACCGTTAGGCGTTAATATCGACCTAAAGGACTAAGAGAAGTTTCGAGGTATAATAATAAGAGTATAATAATAATACTATAGTATAAGTAGTATTCATAATATTAAGGTTTAGACTAAGATCTATAGGCGTATAGATTAGTATTAATAATTTGGCTCTACTAACTATAGTGGAGGCTAGTTATATAAGACGAATATAAAGAGGAAAGAAAGAGAAAGAGAGTTCGCTCGAGAGATTTACCCTTTAAATACCCGTACCCTATACGCTAGTAATCGATGTGTGTGTTTAGAATAAGTGAATATTGATTTGAATGTCACATGCTATGCATGTGTTGAGAAACCGTGACAATTACGGAGGTACTAGTACTTTCTTTAGTATTAGTAATAGCGTTACTCGCTATAGACGAGTCTTATTAAGATCGCCTTATAGGTTTAGGAGTCTTCTTAGTACTATAGAGGCCTAAATATATCTTTAGAGATTACTATTCGGCTTACCTATAATAATAAGATAGGCTAACTACTATTATAGCTACCTTCTATAAGTATTTAATTATTTATATAGATTCGAATATAGCGAACGAAGTACTAATCGCTATAATAGGACTAAGGGTTAATAATTTTAGATATTATATATTATATAACTAGTTTCGATAGTATTTCGGTATATAGATTCGATATAATAGCTATATAGCTATAGTAATAAGATTTAGAAGACTATATTCTTTTAGAAGTATATATATACTACTTCTTATACTATAATTACTCTTTAGTCGATTTATCTCTTTTAGAGTCTCCTTTATTATATTATATTATATTCTTTTTTCGCCTACCTACCTCTACCTATATATATATATATCTATCTACTCTAGGTCTATATCGAATAGATATGGGAGTCTTCTTAGTACTATAGAGGCCTGAATATATCTTTAGGGGTCACTGTTCGGCCTGCCCATAGCAATGAGATAGGCCAACCACTGTTACAGCTACCTCCTATGAGCATTTGATCATTTGCATGGATTTGGATGTGGCGAACGAAGTACTAAATACGTCATCGACAGCGGTGCAAACCCTTCCAATCCCGATTACTTGGGAATGCCTGGCAGTAAGCGCTGGCTGAAGATCGACGAGGAATACTGGCAGAAGCATGCAGTCAACATACCAAGCACCGAGACCGATGAACAAAACCACGGTTCCTGTGTGGTGTCTAAGGTTGCCGGGAAGACGTACGGAGTAGCAAAGAACGTTAACATTGTTATTGCTAAAGTAGGGGTCAGACAGACTGATACTGCATTGGCGGGGTGGTATATCTATTTATTACAAAAGGTACGAGAGGACATACTAAAACGGAATTTAAAGGGCAAAGCTGTGGTGAATCTTTCAGGAGGGCTACCACTGACAGATATGAGCGTGATTGCTGCGATGAGAACTGCAGTTGAAAGCCTTCTGAAGGATGACGTTGTGGTGGTAACAACAAGTGGTAATGATAAGGTTAGTGGGTTCCCGCTCTCCAACTGCAAGCTCTATGAAGGCGCTACCGCCACGTTTGAGTCGTATGGAGGAGAGACCGAGCGCCAAGCACGGCTGATTTCCATGCAGCTCAATAATCCCGAAGTCAGCAAATATCCCGCACTCTTCGCAGAGACCCTTACAGACCTCATAGTAGTGGGCGCCGTATACACAGATGGGACCGCAACGGAATTCTCGCAGGGTGGTCCTCTTGTCACTGTCTGCGCTCCAGCAGCAGTCAAAGCAGGGACTAGGATTGCAGGAATCAGTTGCGCAGACTCTATCGGCACAGGCAGGGCTTACAGAGTCGGGACCTCTTTTGCTGCCCCTCAAGTAGCTGGTATCGCTGCATACTTCATGTCCACGGTTCCTTCTCTCTTAGTACCCGGTCAGGTTGCTCAGAATGTCAAAAATTATATTGTCAGCAAGGCATACTCGAGGAATCGTGGACCGCTTGCCATTTTTAATGATTTCGACTTCAGGACAGGGACCACGTGTGCCGTAGCTGCTCGAAGAAGAAGGAACAGGAGAGATGCAGCATCGTCCCTTGATGCTTGTTTACAGTCTGAGCCCCCAACGGCTTCGACTTACCAGGCTGATGGTCTTCATACCCTCACAATTGCCGGTAGCTCGGAGGCTGCAACAGGATCAGCGGGGAGGCTAACAGATGTTCCATCCATGACTACGTCGAGTGCTCATACAAATCCATCTGTTTCAAGGTCTTCTAGCATTCTTGGTAGCGAGGTTACTGAGTCAGCCCAAGCCGTTTATGTTCGAACTACTTCGCCAGAGGGGTCTCGCAGTCTTCTCATGTCTACAACGTCTCCCTACACCCAAGCCGTAACCACTGAGGTGATCCTCAAAACTACGTCCCTTCCACCACCGTCTAGAGAGACTGTCACTTCGGTAGTCTGGGTATCACCACCGTCGTCTTCATCTTCCACGGCAGGTATCTCTCAGCCTATTGTAACGCCCATTCTACGCCCTTGCGTTCCTAAGTATATAAACACTCTCGAACCCAAATGCACGGAAAATTGTTGGTGAGGCAAGTGTGCGGTATTCACGAATCCTTTCGGGAATAGTCAGCCGTGGTGGACTTGTGAGGATTGCCCGACAGTTTGATTGGAGACCAGGGAGAGAAGGACAGTTCTCAGACGGCTGTTCAATGTTTTGAGATTTAGAATGCTTTCTATTAGCATTCGCTGGTTTAGGCTGTGAGTTGCGAAATAGAAAAAGGATAAGGCATTTGTGTACAACCGCACAAGAGTATAAAACACTTTACTACATGCGCCTGTTAATAGGTAATACATTTAGTCCTGTCCATGACTTTCCACACGCGGAAAACGTCAAAGCTTGCAATCCGAATGTGGGCTCTCACATTCTTGGGCTTGATCCAATCAAGGTACGGCAGAGCAACTCCTTAGAATATGCATATGGTAGGAGGCTTCTCCATTCCGAATCGTAGTGCCGAAGACTTGTCAAAAGCTATTTATAGAAGAACAGGGCTGGCCTTTGTTGCTTCGACAGTAGGATATTGCAAGTAACTTCGGACGTAGGAATCAATTTAAGAACAAGGCTATCGAAACAACAGGGTCCAATCTCTTCTTTATCGAAGAATACAAGCTCGATACTTACTAACTTACTCTAGCTAATCCCGCGATCTTGCTAATTCTAGAATTCAAGGCGGCAGTCCAGTTCTGTCATATCTTGATACTTTATCGAATTATCTAGAAAAATTTGCAGTATAATCCAGGCACTATAGCCCCAGCGAAACCAAAATCTCGAAAGGACTACCATCGTACGCGACAGGACCTCAGAAAATCTGATCGTTTAGCATTAAAACAACGAATGAAGACAGTGCAACACTCATTAAATAGCCCCGATAAAAATGATAAGACGACGCAAAGACGAAATACCCACTGCGGCCGCCGTTGCAGCTAAAGCGAGTCCCAGCTTCAAGAGCAAGAACTCTTCGCCAATCACTTTAGTCTCTGTTCTGGCAACGATGAGGCCGAGAAGCCTCTGAGTCTCCTTGGAACCTGCATCATATGCCGTTGTAAGTTCTTGACCAGAACGATTGATGCAATACATTCGCACTACGCTACTGATCACAAGATGTTGCTGGATTCAACTCACACTATCAGAGATATCCGCAGGGAATGAATGGTGTCCGGAGGAGTTTCCGGATCTCAATTTTCATCATTCGTTTGGTTCGTATCTGACTCGTAAGAATCCCATTTTGGAAAGGGTTGACCCTGATGTTGGTAAGTACTGGGATCTTCTTAATAGGTCACTATCGATGCTCGAGTATTATATTCACGATATCGGTGATCGCTATAGGGAGGTTTTCAAGCGCTTCTTTAAGGCAGAAACGATTAGTCTTCATGGTCATGTAAGTGACGCTTCTAGCCCTGCGCTTTTGACGAGTCTTATATGCTATCTTACATCTTCTGCTTCTGAAAATGGCATCAATCCTTTCCTCGAGGAAAATTGTAAAGCCATCCCGTGTGTAGCTGTCTTAGAGGGTTCCTATGGTGCAGGGTTTGGGCCCTTGGCTCACAACTCAGTTCTAGACGACGTCAAACCCTTGGCAAGCGGTAAAGCTCCTATAGTCATCAGCGTCAAGTCTGCAACCGCGATCGACGGGGTGGTGCGGAAAGCCAAGAGAGCGGGATGCGTGGCGCTAATTGCAGAGATCGTTCCCGCTCGTGACGGCGTTGTTATCAGCCCGACGGCCTGGAAGCACTTGCTGAAAGCCTGCGGGAAGCACAATTTGATCCTCGTGGTCGATGAAGCACTGACAGCGATTCGCTGCGGTGCACCGTTCGCTTGCCAGTTACCACAGTTCCAGAAACATGGCCTGCCTGACCTCGTTCTGTTCGGCAAGGCGATCAAAAGAAATGGCATCGCCGTTGACTGGCGCGGAGTCAACATGCAGAAACTAAACGTCACAGATCCTGAAGAACGCTTGTTCACGGCTCTGCAATGGCAAGAGCGCTTCACGGACATGGCTCCTCCAGCTAGCTTGCTCACTTCATGGGGCACCATCGTCCTAGCCGAGCGAGAAAACTGGCCTCAACGCGCACGTGAAATCGGCACTATCCTCCGCAACATCATCGTTTCCGAGGGCGTCACAGCCTCCCATATATCAGGCTTGAACAGCCTCATTTACCTCCCTACCGCGGATCAGGCGCGCATTTCTTCCCCTGTCATGGGCGCGAGCGATGGTCGCTTCGTCCGCTGGTTCCCGACTATGGATGAGGTTATGTTGTCGGAGGAGCAGCTCCGCGCTAAGGTCTTTGGGCCGGGGAGTGTGGGGCATCGGAGGGAGGTGGGGGCGTATTTGAGGGGGAAGGGGGGTGAGGATGAGGTTTTGTGGTAGGTGTGGGCAGGCGGTGATGCAGGGGAGGGAACAGGAGTGTGAGATTTGTGTGGTGGGGTTGTGTGAGGATTGCGATGAGGGGGGGCATGTTTGTCGGATGGGGGTTGGGGATGTTTGAGGTGTGGAGTATATGGTTTAAGGGAAAGTGTAAGTTTACGCTTTAATAGAGGGCAATATTAATATCAGGCAGCTAGAAGAAACGTAGACTCATATCACTAGTATTACCTTTACTGGTTTCTACTGGTGCCTTTTGCTGCTCTTCGTTGTCTTTCGTGCTTTTTTCTCTCCAGTCACGCTCTCCCGTTCCTTGATCAGATCTCCGGCTCATCTCTAATTCTCTCCGCCGTCTCGCGTCCAGGTGCGAGTCACGCCTGCAGACTACTTCTACTACGAACATTCTCGCCCTACCTACGCTCCCGCATAGTGGCAAAAGCGCTCTCATGAACAATCCCTCGTTAGCTACACCCGAAATCCGCCATCGAACGAGACACGCCGGCTGGAATATCACAGATTAGCCGCCTGCGACTTACTCAGCTCACTATCGTATCTCCTTATGTAGTGCGAAAGAGGAGGGTTCGCCCTTTACTATATAGAATAATGTTTTAGAGAATGTTTCTGCATTTGACCGCAAAATACTTCATTTTCAACCTACCTCCTGAGTAGTCCTTCCACGCTTGGGTTTTACTCACCAACATTACCCTACTCTATATACCAGCCAGCTATTCAAACAACTGTGCACGCTACTACTCAAAATCTTTGTTACTTGCGGTGCAAGGCTTCTCCTCCGCGCCCAGTGCTCGGCCTAATCACTCAGGCATTTTGGCGGTACGAGTGAGCCATCTTCTCCCGTGAAGGACGCTTCTACTTCTTGACGTTATGCCTGCTTTGACGATCGTATACTAGTAATATAGTATTATGTCGTCCTTCGTTCGCACCTATTTCCTAAATCATCGGAGAATCTGGACCATATGTTGGAGGTCCCTTTATCCGTGTCCCACGGTAAAACATAGGATCGCTGCTCTTAGATTCATCAAATATAATCAGCTCCTTACCCATAGTCTCTGCACTATACATTTAGTCCGGGGTCACTTCAGCCTCAGATCAATTCCCTCGCCGTATCTGCACTCAGACTTGTCACTGCCATCGCTAGAGGACTTAACCTACTCGGCTCATAGTAGCCAGTAGATGGTGATAGAGCGTGACTAGTCATCTCGAAAACAAATCTTCTTGATTTGGTAAGATAAAGCCTAGATTAGCTACCACAAAAATCAATCATCAACACTACCCAACAAGTCTTTAGGCACAAAGACCCCTTCTCCTTCCTAGCACCTCACCACCAACTCTCCCTATCTATACCAACCCCGCAATCTCTTCTACCCATTTATTCGACCGACTCCACCACATCATCCCTCGTCCCCACCATCCCCCTTAAGAAGCCGGCGACGGACAAGCAGTGCATTGCGCCAAAACAGTCTGACTAGTCGGCAAGCACACCTGAAACGGCACCTGGGCTTCCGCGCAGAGGAAAGCGCAGCACGGATCATAGGGCGTGGGGCAAGCGGCTGCGCTTTGGGGTAAGCATGTCGAGGTCGCGAAGGTGGTTGTCTGCGAGTTGTTCTGCTGAGTTAGTTGGTGGCTTTGTTGAGGGCTTCCTGAGGGCGGGTTTGGGTACTTACTTGTGCGAGAGTGGAGGTCGCTAAAGCGGCAAGGAGGGTGAGGAAATGCATTGTGTGGTGGGTTTGGTGTGGTGTGGTGTGGTGTGGGAAAGGCTTATGAATTTTTTTGGTGTGGTATGTCTGAGTAGCTTTTGGGCTGAGAAGACCTTATTACAAAGTCCGTGACGGCCTTTCATATATACCCGAAAAGACGGTGAGTGCTGCATATGACATAAGTTTGTAAGCTGACAGTGACTGTAAGCTGACTCCGACGCTTCCGCAACGTTCATTTCAATAACTTTATACACTGCGAATCGGAGATTTTCGCTGAGAGTAGTATATCCACAGACCCTGCGCGGTGTTTCCGCTTCTCCAATCTCTTTCCAGAGATGTGTGACTTGAGGTGCTGCAGAGTACTATGTGGCTCCATAGAGTAAGCATCTGTGATCTATAGTCGGGGCTTACAGTACGCTCTGTGTCAGCGCCAAGGAAAGACCGGGGTCCCCTTGCAGGTTCTATCCAATCGGAATGGGAGTATCTCGGGATCAGCGGGGCATTGATGGATTTTCTTACCAGCATGAGAAACATATTCTCTCTCAACAGACTCTAACGTATACTTGTTGATGAAGCAAACCACGTGGTATATCGATAGGTTTCGCCGTGTTTAATTCATCGTAGCCTGTCTCATATCTCTACTTTTACTCGGCCAGCGAAGTGAGCTTCATGCAGTGTCCACCATCCGCATTCAATGCATCAGAACTCTTGAGAAACCAAAGTCCATTCCGGGGTATGAATCTACCGTGATGATACCATCTCTTTAATCACAAGCCGAGGAGTGACACATACAAACCAATTCCTCCACTCGCAGAAGACTTGGACACATATCTCAACCCACACATGCCAACAGATTTCAAAAAGATAAGTCAGGCATATTACAAATATCCATGCGTGTACCAACTACCAAAGCCTCTTCGAGGGTGCCGTTTAACCAACCATATCTTGAAATAAAATCAGAAACGCCTCCCCTCCAGCGCCGAGCATGCAGTCACCTCAATACGCAGCCCAAAGAATCTCAACAAGATATATGCAATGCGGAAAACCAGGTATGTATGCATATAGAAAAGAGGAAGCTCCCACAATACGTCCGCACCCGTCAATCAGATGCAGAGACTAATAAGCTTGCTCCGTCCGTCACCTCGGAATATGACTATACTTGATAAACGCGATTCAACTGCAATATGACACCATCCATGAATGGAGTCTGTGTCGGGCACCAATAAAAGAGTAGACACCCCATCTTTCTGGCGTACGGCTAGTCATACTCTCACGACGCAAAGTGTATGGTAGATTCTGAATGTTCTGCTACTGTGCATGCTAGTGAAAGAAGAGTGATCGCAAAGAGACGGCGATGATTACCACGAATGGTAATAGTATGTATAGTCTTGGTAGATGAGGCTTGCGACAGGCCTATCTTTGGCATTGGCAGGTGTTGAAACGATCGTTAGAGAAGTGAGATTGGTGTGTTGAGCTTTGCAGGGGCAATACTCTACTCGGTGGTTTTGTAGTCCAGACCTACCTAGCGCCAGAAATGAGAGCCGAAGGCTTTCAGAGACGTTAGCGGGTGATTTGACTGCGGATTTGAGGATTGGTAGTTAATAGGAGGCTAGTAAATGATGGCTATATCTGAGCATTTTATATCTGTTATGTATTTAGCTTCTAGTCAGTCACTCCATCAGAGAAGTTTTAAATACGAGATGTTTGACATCGACGGCACCAACGTCCTACACTTACTCATAGACGAGCCCGGAATGTAGAAATGTCTTTAACCACAACTCTCCAGTTCCAAGATAAATCACCCACCCCCCCCCTTCCTTAAACCCCTCCCCCAGCAGCACACCTTCCCACCCCTCCCCTCCCTCCATCACCCACCAAGTGCGCTCCAGTATCCCACAACCATCCCTCTTCTTCGCACTATCCGTGCAAGCGCTCAAACACTCTAACTTCTCGTCTCGAGGCTTTCTGCGTGCCCCATTGCACGTGCATGGTTGCTTGCGGCGCCGCAACGTTGGTGGGACGGTGATGTGGCTAGGCTAGTGCGTTTGAGCGCTTTTGGGGGATTGGGATGGGGGTTGGTTATAGGGATGGTTTTGTTTGTGTGTGGGGGGGGGGGCGGGTGGGTGTGTGGGTGTGTACGGTCATGGGGCTTGAGGCTGAATCATAACTTACAAATATGCGGGCAATCGATCAGATACCACCGCTTCTCGCATGCATCCTGTATTGCGCCTGAGCCAGACTATCTATCACAAGCCCCGACGTTCATATCTAGTGACGGATTCGTAGACAGTATAGCCCCTTGCGTCGGCATCCCCTGAGATCCCATCCCGAGATCCATCTTGAATCAGCTATTTCGCAAAAGAGACTATCGCGCCACTTTCAGTGTCTGATATTTTCATGACTGTAGTGGAAGGGTGCTCGCTCCATTTGGTCGAGCATGGTCTGTGTCGGTTGGAGGGGGTGGGTGGATAGTATGTTGTGAGGAGGGGGTCGTGCGCGAAGGCTTGGAAGAGGGTTTCTATTGGGCGGGGGATGGCTTGCTGATGTGCGGGTGGGGAGGAGGGTGAGAGGCTTTGTTGTTGGTTACTGAGAGTTGTTGTGGATGGAGGGTTTTACATGATATTGGTTTGAGGGTTCGGCCGAGGGGGAAGGGGACAAGTGGTGTGCTCAGTAATCGGTGAGAAGTTTATTTTTTTTCAGCTCTTGCGGAGACGTGCGAATTGCGAGGATGAGAATGGCGCAGCGAATGTATCTTTTGAAGGATCGGTGTTGGATGCGATTGGTTAATAAGTTTGACACTGATGGAATCATGGTATTGTTTGCGTTCGGGTCTGTCCGAGCACATGGGGATGTTAGCGTGGAAGCCAATTGGTGCACATGGCCATGAACCTGAGACTAGTCTTGTTAGTGAGATGCCAAGGTAAGCCACGTAAGCCACCATGCCCCCAGCTTCCCCGAGAAGGAACTTGTTTAGATGGTTCATTTAGGATTTTTCGTTATTCCATTGTCTCGATCCTATCTATAGACCAGTCTCATGAAGTCGTTTCTTTCACTATCCAAGAATGGACTCGGTTTTGGCAAGAAGATGGGCTTGCATTCCCATAACGAGCGTGACACCTTGTTCTATATATGTATCATATCCACTTCCGTTCTCCCTACCGCGTGATCCAAGATTCACCAAACACATCCCAAAGAGTATGAGTAGAAGCGAAATATGTTCGTTGGTCATCACAATCACTAAAATTTTCTCGACAAGCCCTGACCCCCCTAAGAAACAGCATGTAGACCATGCCCTTGCGCCGCGCGCCTCTGGTGCGCGTGACGGTGCTTGATCGCTTTTTCTCCCACGTCGCGCTTGGCTTTGGAGCTAATCTCGCCGACGGTGCAGACGATGTCCTTGCGGTCGGTGAAGATGGCTTGCACGGAAATGTTGTCGTAGTACCAGTAGTTGTTGGTCGATTCGGTCCCGTCCGGTCCTTCGCCGGCCTTGAAGCAACTGGGCACGTCGTCCAAAACCCCCGTATGTGCGCCTTTGTTCATACAGTTGCCAGCTTCGTTCGCATCAGGGCAATCACTGCCGCATATGGCCCCCCCACCGATGGTGTCTGTGGAGGTCTGATTCCCGTTGAAGCCCGTGCAGACCATGGGCACGCTGAAGCCGTCGCAGACGCTGACGTCAAAGTTTGAGGTATGGGATCCGACAGACCATTCGAATTTGGTGTTACCGCCGCCATTGGTGTTCGTGCTGGAGCTGGCGACGAACATGGCGCCGGCGTCGGTGAGGCAGACGGGGCCAATCGGCTTGGTGCCGAATTGGCTGGGATCGCCGCCGGGTCCACCGTTCCACCAGTACCAGAGGTCGCCACTGGTGGCGCCGAAGGTGACGCAGACTCCATCGCAGTTGCCGCAAGAGCCCGCTGTGATAGGGCTCCCTCCGGTAGTGGAGTTGGTGGTGGAGTTGGCGGATGCGGAGGCAGAAGGATAGGCAGACACAGTTGCGGATGCTGAAGTAGTAAGCGCAGTGGACGAGTGATGGTGGTGGTGCGTGTAAGCCAGGTTACCCTTGGCATTGATGAGAGCGAGAGCTATGCTCGCGTATGCGTAGGCTGTCTTCATTGTGAGGGACTTTGGGGGCTGTTGAATATAGTTGATAATTCTTAGTGAGTGGGACGAGACTTGGCGCCAGGCGGAGAAGTCGAAAGGGTGGAGTTTGAAAGCGAAAATGTATAGATAAGAATGAATGGACAATCTCTGGACTCGCAGAGATTTTGAATTGGTAAAGAAGGTGGGTAATGAAGGTCAATCTGCTGAGCGATGAAGCAAGAGAGAGAAAAAAGAAGGGAAAAAGGCAAGTCACGGAGTAGCGAGACGGTCAGTATTTGAATGAATAAAGAATTCTCGCATCTTGGCAGAACATGCGGCGGACACGTCTCCATGCATCGTTTCTTACATTGCATATGCTCCATGTCGCATTAGGAAGGAGTACAAGAGGTGCGTAGGAAGGCGATTGGATGGAGCCACAGCCCTTGATTCTAGTTTCGAAACGGGAACGGGCGGCACATTTCAGCTGGGAGAAAATAGAGAGAAAATAGAGAGCAGCGATTTGTTCATACCCCTGAAGATGCCGCACGCTCCACGATAAGATTGCGATAATGTAAGCCCTAACCTGTCAATAAAAAATCGTGCAGTAGCGGCCCATCACCCAATAACAATTCTGTCCGATGCAGAGGATCGAAATCGACATTTTTACTTGTAGTGGGAATGTGAGTGTGAGTGGAGAACTTCTTCTTGCTTTCATTTTTCCTTTTTGGGGGGGGGGGAGAGGAAAAAAGAAATGCAAACATTACCGAGACTACTCCGTACTACCAAGTACAGTTACATACCTATCGGCAGTGACGGGTGCCGCCTTTGTCAATCTTTTTTTCTCGAACCCCTCGGGAAAGCCCCCTCCCCCTGACTAGACCATTTGGATCAGTAGCGCAAATCTTTTCCCAGTCTTCCGTACTAATTAAGGCGGGCGACTTCAAAACACAGGAACTGGGCAAAGTCAGGGGCAAGTGTGCTCGAGAAATGAAAGTGTCAAGAAGTGCGAGTTCAGCGCGCGACAAATGTGACTGAGATGGTGCAACGTGAGTTTTCGAGCCCAAAGGATTCTTTTTTTTAATTTCCCGGTCGAATTCGGATTAGCTCATCAAGAAAATAGAGATGGAATCACGGAAGGATCGGAGTCAGGGATAGACCATTACTACTATGGCGTCTACCCAATCGGAGTGCGTTAGTGTATAAGTGTTTAAATGTTTTGACCTTTTTGTTTTCGTTTAGAAAAGTGGAGACTGGTTCTAGAGCCCAAAAGCTTTTGATTCTTTTCCAAAAGAAGGAAGACGTGATGGAGCTAGCGCCACATGTCTTAGCGACCCAATCACGACGACTGAATTCTCACTCGTTCGTTAGTCTATTAATCCTTTTTGGATTTCCGCGGCTGGAAACTTGTTTCGCCTTCTGAGGACTTCGGCTTGCTCCTTTCACTCAGGTCAGGTACCTATCGACCCTCTTCAAATCTTTCTAGCAGGAGGTCATGTAGCTCCGAGCAGTAACTCGGTCAAGTATGGATTTTGAGCCTTAGGAATGAGATTCCTGTGACCTTCAACAACGCCCGAAATAGAGATGCGAAATGGTCTTACCTACATATCGCTTTCGGGACCAAGCTTCTCCTCAGGCGTCAAAGTTCCTTGATTTTGGAGACGCCATGTTCGTTCTGCATTGGAGCGACCTTCTGTAAGTAAAAGAATAAGGCGGATACGTACTCGATTGCCTCTCGCTTTCCGGTGTTGCTACCCCATCGCCGAAAGATGCATTTCGCCCTTGTCTTACACGTACAGACATTCAAGCAAGTCTTTAGATCTGATGCGCAATTCCCAGTCGTGGTGGGAGGAGCGGAGTCGTTTTTGACACTGCTCAAAGAGATTTATTTAATTGGGTGGTGGTTACTATAATAAGCGGCGATCACATTTCTTAGAGACATGTCCTAGTAACCTCAAAAACAGGACACAAAGTCCTATGTCGACCTTACGACTCCGACGGACAATCTTGAGACAACTCTTTTCCGCGCCTTATTGCCTATTCGAACGGC
Organism: Usnea hakonensis; assembly: GCA_013423325.1. Taxonomy (NCBI): domain Eukaryota; kingdom Fungi; phylum Ascomycota; class Lecanoromycetes; order Lecanorales; family Parmeliaceae; genus Usnea; species Usnea hakonensis. Next base: position 11,484 of record BLJB01000332.1, on the reverse strand, counting down.
TCCTTTTGCGACTGCTCAGACTAGATAGCCAGAACTCCATTATGAAAAACACGTAACAAACTCATTGATTAGGGCCTCTTTGAATCCACAGTCTTCCTATCTATAGAACCTCTATCATCGATCCGAACATCGTCTTGCTCATACGTTCATCCTTCGATCGTGGGCTCGGCGCAAGGTCGGGTCAGTCAGCACATCACTCGCTTCTCTGACTCGAGCAGCTTCCACGTCAATGGCAATTTCCTACTCCTTTGTCAGTCCCGCTTGTCTTTTCAACCGCCCTGGATGAGTCTTGATGCGCATGTCATTCGCCGCCTTGAAAATCTGATATTGAGAGCTGTGTGGGCTGACTTGTAGGGTCGTATAGTGATTGGGAACGCTGTCAACGTCGAGCTTTGGAGGTAATGTATTTGAGAATCTGGTATATGCTTTCGCGCATGCGTTCTTGTGTTCGGTGCTCCTTCTGTGCGCTTGAAGCTGCTTGATCGTGGGGAGGGCATCGATGCCGCATACGAAGCAGGTATGATTATGCTGTCTTTGGAAGTGGAGAATAGTTTCGATCGATTCCGTGAAATGCTTATCGCAGTGTTCGCAGTATAAGTCTGCGTGCTGTTGATTCCAGTGTGAGCGGAGAGTGTCGGCGGACTCGAACTCCACGACGTGTGTGGAGCATGGGCGCTTGATACACTCGTTGCAATTGAAGTGAACAGGTGAAGATATGATGTGGTCGAGGTGTTCTCCTTTCGTGGAAAAATTTAGGTCACATTTTTTGCATTTGATGGAGGACTCTTCTTCTGTGGGGTCATAAAAATCGGGGAACTTTGTGAACTGCTTATCGTCATAGAGGTTTGCCCAGAAGTCGCTCTCTTGGTTTCTTTCATGCAGATTTTCTCTGGGATCTGCTTGTTGATCTTCATTGTCTCGAGAAGCTCCTCCACCTTTGTTGCTGTGGTCACGACGGAACAAGCTCACCGCGCTTGATTCAGCCATGCCCTCTCAGCCAAGGGGCTTTCTGAGGTCAGGATATGCCTGAGACCTTCCTACATCGACTCGATCGTGTCGCCGTCGTCGACGTGCTCAGCTTGAGGGAGCGATTGGTGTTTAGGTGATCCAGTCAGTGTCCTTCTCGGGACCAGGGATATGTGATGCAAAGCTGTTGGTGAGACCTGATGTCTAAAAACCCTATCGAAGAGTCTTGTAAGGGATCTAGGAACCCTTCTAAACATTTAAAAAGCAGATATCTGGGGTGCACTGTCGTAGATGAATTCGCGGCTATAGTGCTAGATTGTCATTGTCTCCAGAATGTACTTTCATTGTTGGCTCTTTGAGCCTCTGTAACAATGAAACAATGGCATTTACCAGAAGCACTTTACGTGTGGATTCCACAATGGGAGCTTACCTGCTACTCGTCGGTCGTGACATTCTACAGTCTCACTTCGAACAACAGAGCACGAAAAGCTATTACCCATAGTACTAAGTGAGTTGAGATACCCATCGTGATGCATAGTATCTTTTCGTGCGAGCAGTCTCGCAGAATAAGAAAGATATATCCTGCCCTCTTTTACACTGCATCCTATCTTTAGCAGTATACTGTCTACCAAATCTCCAACCACTAATCACGTTCAAGATGGCGATAGGGCCGAACCCAAGAGGTCAAAGATCTTCACCTCTCAAAAGGGCTTCATTTCGACAGTGATGTTCTCGACGGTCACAGACTACCGCCTTACTTCACTCCTACATGCAAGTTCAGTACTATGCTTGTGTAATAGTAACACAGCTGGCTCAAGCTAGTAGTCGACTTCCGCAAGAACGTTCCCCTATTGAGCTTCGAGTACTCCTCGCTCGGGCCGTCCCATATTGCTTTGGTTATGATCGTTATTATGAAATCCTTGCTACTTCACTCTGGGCTGTTTGAAGACTTTTGCTCACCTTGCTGTCGAAGATGTATTATATCCCTTAAGATGGCGTGTTCTCGCAAGATTGTAGAGGTCTGTACGAGTCTCCAATTGGAATCCTATATTCATGGTTTATTGAACACAACATTTCTAGTTTTCCTATAACATTGATGATCTAAGAAAGCTTAAAATGAAAGGGAGAAGTAAAGCAACGGAAAGTGGAAAGGCGCGATATGGGCAGAGGGGGTTCTTGAGCTGGTATCAAGGCCTTTACTGATTATGCAGCGGTTTTCCAATTGACTGAGACTCAGACAATTGGGGTTATAACGAGTCTGTGAGCGGAGAGGGGCGTGGCTGCAGGACCAGCAGCAGACGGCGAAGAGAAGGTGGGACCCTCGACGCCACTGCTCACGAAGGCAAATTCTTTAAAGGGCGATTAGAAGATGAAGGTTGGAGAGAGAGCGGTTATTCATGTTGTGCGCTTTTGGCGTTGATGGGCGACATGGCCTGTGGTTGACGAATTTAAAGTAGGACAAGTATTCGCAGGAGAGAGTAGATATTATATTCGAGATGATTCTTGGAAAGGAAGCGGGCATCGTACGGGTGGTGGAAATACAATTGGGAGGGTATGTAGATGTTAGTGAAGTGGGGTGTCATCCTAAGCCTCACCATGTCTGATAGAAATCTGCCTTTCTCGTAAATGCTTTCGCCGATCTAAGCCAGTGCGGGATCATGCGTGCTCGTGGCGCATGGACTGGTATACCCAAGTAAAAGAAGGAAAAATTACCTGTGTAGATTCTGCTCCTACAGAGTAATACGATCAAACTCACTCTTCGTATGCCGCGCAATGTCTTCCACTATTCCGTTATCTCGATAACCAGCCAATAGCTTCCGTACGGCGGGAGATGAACTAGTACCATCTCACTGAACGGAGTATACTCCACTTCCAATTTCACCCGTGGTCCCTTGTGCTACTTCAACTCCCATGTCCTAGCGGGACACCAGGGCTCCCGTCGCTGTCCACACTCGCAGCCGGATATCTAGCACTCGTCCCAAGATACAATTGCCGCTCGCCACACTCCTCAATCGGCACGCATATCCAATAACCTAGGATAGATACGTATGCCCTGATGAGCACGCCCAGTACGCCTTCCATGCGGTCTAAGAGGGATGTCTTCACGGCGCCAGGGTCGTTATGTATGAAACTGACCTCTGGAGCCGTTCTCGTAATACACTCTAATCTAAGGCTTACGAGCGTGCAGATGTGCCCATGGATCGCTTTAAGTGGGACACGGCTGGCTGGGAAATCGCAAGGATCCAGCTCGCCTTCGAACCCGCCTTTTCCGACGGTAACGACGCGACGGAGGTTCGAAGCACGCTGAATTAGAGGAAGGAGGTTGGTCGTGAAGCGATAACGGGAGTAGTAGCCCAAGGCGGTCAGCAAATTGATATGCTCGGATGCTTCTGTGCTGAGTGGTCAGCCTGCGGTCACTTGTCCTTGTCGCTGCTGTGGTTGCGATTTGAGAGTTGTTACCTCGACGATCCATGATTGCAACACCTGCGCTGAGAAATAGTATGTTGATAGCCTTTTCTTTTGCTTGGATCGCCTCGCATACCTCGTCTACAACGCGAATTAAGCTCACGCCCGCTTTGATAAATGTGTATTCGCCCTCCGAGTTGAGCGCTTTGCACTCGGCTGTGATACGGTCTCCTGCATCTTAAGATCGGCCGACGAAGTACGCGCGTGGCTAGCGAAAGTGCTGCGCATATTGCTTAAGCGTTGCTTCGCCGATCCCGCTCGTGGCTCTAACAAAGACCGCGACGAGGTTGGGCGGGAGGGTGGAAGCTATGAGTGAGTTTGAAGTCTGAACAGAGGCGAAAGAGACCATTGTTGTAGAAGCAGGAAATGACGCGATGCTTTTGCTTGTGAAGAGTGTGTTCGTTTATTGAGAGGTAGGTAGATATATCATCTATCTCCCGCAATACAAGATCGCTTACAAATATACAACGTGTAAGCAGCAGTATAGGCAGCTGCCAAGCTTACCTATTTGCCGAAGTTCGCTGGCCGAATGCAATCAAGATTGGTAAGGGTTGAGGAGTAAGAAAGTCCTTGATGAGTTCACTCTCTTCTAAGATATTCAGGTTCAAAGGTTAGTTATTGTGAAGATGCTCATTTGTGTAAGCAAGCCTATAGATCATAGTGCGAAGTACGTTATATTATGTAACTTTCGAAGTACTTTTCGTAGCGTATTTCTTCTTAGGCCTCATTTAACATACACTGCTGTATACTAGCCGAAACTGGATCGCTAAGTCTGTGGGACGATCAGTAACTTCATGACTCATCCCAAGATGAATCAGCCCAGTTTGCCACTGTGGATCCTCGTGGTTTTCGACATGGGAAGATCGTGTTGTCAGGCGTGGATGCCGAGAGGGTGAGTAGGGAGCAAGTCAAACAAGTCACATTGTTGCGTGTGGCCTCGAAGGAGCTTTGATAAGGCAGCGATAATAAGTAATACGTCCTGTAAAAGGTTTTAATACTTGTTGCCTGGTCCCTTTACTTAATTGAAAACAATAGTCGTTACACTGAAAACTTCTCTTCGTCTCGGACCACCTAGTCCTAGTCTTGAGGTCTTTGACAAGGTCTCAAGTCTCGTCCGACGTCCAACCTTCCTGCAATGACGGACTATGTACGGTAGGATTGCGGGCAGGTTCTATGAGATCGATTCTGAGCTAGCGATATTTCTGTCCTTACCAGATTGAAGATCATTGGATTTATTCTTATTCAAACGAGTCACCCAAATCTTATCCAACCCGCATCTCTTCATGCTCCCGCAACAAGGTCGACCTACCCTGCCGAATCTGTTCGACTGCTTCCGGCGCCGGTTGGAATGGCACACTCTCCCCCCTCGCGATTAAATGCATCATGTCCGTAACGCAATCCAAAGTCTGATATGCCAAACACATGGCGAAGACTGCATAATTTTCCGCATTCAATAAGCCAAGATTCGGCCTCGCAAGACCAAGTGCAAGGCTGTATGAGAAGCCGTATGACCTTTTGACCGGGTCGAGAGTGTAAAGAGGCCAGTCTCTACTCCTAAAGTTGGTGCCGGCAGGAGGGACAACGCGTGGTTGATCAATAATGTCCGCGCGAGAAGGTATGTTAGCAATGGTGATCTAGATTTGAAAACGGGAATTGCACGCTTGTAATCCTACCATCGTTAATTAGATGAGCCATCTCGTGGATTGCAACCACGCTCGCCGTTTTAGAGAAGATGTTGATCTTTCCGATCGCGGGAAGGTTTGCCGGTGGTGTACCGAAATTCCCAATGTTTAGCAGCGAGAAGAAAAAAGGGCATAGTGTGATGCTGGACACCAGACTGTCAGTGAGGAAAGCATGTACTTTGTGAGTGCGCCAAATCGTCTTACCCCCAGGTACGCCGTGGACTCGCCCACGCGAATGCATTGATCCATGAGGACCCAGGAGGATCTCCGGTATCCGTACAGATACCACGATACAGACTGTTGAGACGTGGTACGTAGTATTGACTGAGGGCGGGTGCATAAAGGAGGCCAGGGTAGTAATTGCCATCAGGCATTATCTCGATAGCGTTAAGGACTAAATCTCAATGATGCGCATAGTTGCTCACTTTTTTGATCCCAGTGCTCGGCAGCGAGTGGTGCGGATAGGTTTTCTCGTCCATCACTGCCGATAAGATGCTCCGTGAAAAAGGAGTAGTCTTCTAAGCAATGAAGCCACGGTAATCCCGCGGCTCTCGGGGTCTGTAAGAGGTTGTTTATGTTGGTAAAGACACCTGCCTAGCCGATCAGCAATGCACGTTGTTAGGGCCGGCTCCGCACCTTGAACATAAATGTAGTCTCGAGCCTTTTCCGCATTAATCTGATTTTGATCCCCAAAAGTAATACCGAAGAACGAGAAAAGTAAACTCCTTAGTTTCTTCGCGGCTGGTGTATCAAATCTGAAAGATTCGATTTCTGATTGAACTGCTGCTGCCATGGTGAAGGCATCGGTGAATGCGGTGACGGTATGAAGTAGCATGTTGACGCCATTCGGAAGCGTCCTACTACACCCACCAGGGCTAGTCGCAGGGCTGTGAAGGGTAAAAATGTTCCCGAGTTGGTCTTCTGTAATGGCGAGCGAGCGGGTGGTGCAGATGAAGAAAAGAACAAAAAGCTGGACGATGCGATGATGGTATCTCGGAGGTAGTGGCATTCGTAATGAACTTGATCGAGCACAGGTCCGCCAGATGCCAAGGAAACAAAATATAATATGAATTTATGAACACAGAAAAAATACAGGGTAAGAAGACGAGTCAAAGAAGGAGCGTATAGTAATTGCAATTGGTGCTGAGAAGAGGTATCAGACAAAGTAGACACTGATTTTATAACTCTTGCTATCATCGCTATATACTGCGTTATGATCATTATTTCAAAATTTCATTAACCTTGTCAATGTTGTTGTCTTGCATAAAGTTCAACCAACATGTGCCAAGATTTGTATATATTGAATACGAGACGGTACAAGAAAGTTTACCTTTAGATCTTCCCCATCTTCTTGATCATGCTACTGTGACTCCAGAATGCGAGCTGTGTGGGAAAGTCTAAAGGAAGCCGTTATTTTGACACCAAATCAATGCAAGTTTAACCAACACATGCCAAGATTCGTGCATATTGAATACGAGACGGTACAATAAAGTTGACTTACATATACATTTACGCGTACTCAGGCTGACTATAAACTCAAAGACGAACACCAACAAGAATCGCGAAAGCGATCGTGAAAATGGCCTTCGCGCAAAAGGGTATTAGAAAATATCTATCCGCTACTTCACCCTTCGCACACTATACCATCCTTTGCTATTCATCATCTATTTGTCTTTGTTTTATTGAACTCGTTAGGCGAAAGTTCTCAGAAGAGACCCCAGAAATAGCTCATGGCAGCGCGTTGCTTATACCCATTTCTTGCGACCATCTCTTTCGCTGTCGTAGTAGCAGCCCAAGCGTATCAAAGTGAGTCTCACTGTAAACATTTCCCCACTGATGTACAGCTGAAACAGTGTACCGAAAAAGGTTCCTCGATCTCAGCTTCGACCAGTCTCAGCCATGACGCCGTTGCTCCTCTTACAAGCTCCTCTTACAAGCAGGCTTTTCTAGTGCAAGATCTATGAGTACATAAGCGGTTCAAATACTGGTTCTGACTACTCACTAGTATGTAAAATGCAGATATCTCAGTATTAGGCTCGCCAACGGTATCCAATCGCATAATGGCTTCGTCCGCGTTGTCTTCAACTCGTTTTCAGCCTATCAATTTAGGTAGCAATACCATATCATCTGAAAGTAGTTCAAATGCCGCTCCTCAAAAGGCGCTTTCGTCACTCTCTGCGTCGGGAGCAGGAAATCTTTCAATAGGTATGCAGACTACCTCCGCCAAGACATCTAGTACGCTTGTTCAGAGTCGGACTTCGGATGACACAACTTCCTTGGTGATATCGGACCTATACGGTCTCTCTTCTAACACTCCAGCGACTTTGATAGCGACAACGAAAGTGACTTCCTATGGCTCAGCTACTACTCCTCGCTCATCAAATTCGAGCACTCTTCTTCAGCTACCCAGTAATGCCATGAGCTCCAATACTAGAGCAGATATATTAAGGTTATCCTCTACGTCGACAGTTCTCGCAGAGCATATCTCTGCTACGACACCTTCTAATTCAACTACATCTGAGAATAGTTTGAACTCTTTGCTCTCATCTCCAGCTCGTACCAGCACGATGTCCTCCAGCCCTTCTCGTCTGTCCACAGATGCATCGGCTCCGCTTCCAAGTCAACACAGCACCGCAGCTTCAACGACCATCTCAACTGTGAAGAGCAGTGGGATTACCAGTTTGACTGCAATTCCTTACGTCGCAATTCCAACGACATCATTAAGCCCAAATGACGCGGCTGCGATAGCCGGTGGTGTTGCCATTGCCGAAGGATTAGCTTTCTTGTCCGCCACATACCTTGGAATCTCTGACGAGGCAGGACTCGAAGCATCGATGACGGAGATCATTGGTTCCATTGGTATACTCAAATCCAATCTGGAAAGGCTCCGCTTGGATTTGGCAGGAGGTGGAGCGACGTCCTGCCCTGGGAGTAAGTCGAGATTTCGGCGAAGGAAACGAAGTATTTTGGGTGGTCTGCTGGATACCATTACTCGGGCTGATTGCAGCTTGACTACAGCGCAAAAGCATCTTGTCCAAGTGCCTCCTGACCTAGGTCTCATAGAAGCGGACTTGGCGTTTATTGAAGGTTTGGCGACTGAGATGGCCAATGAGGAGGAGGAAGAGGAACAAGAAGAAAAAAAAGAATCTCAGTCCGCAGAGGAGAAGGCATCAGAGACGGCCAATTCGAAGACGGATTCCCGAACATCGACCCTCAGAACCAGCACGACACATCTATCGACTAGCGCTAGCAGTGTGCCTTCAAGCACTGTCAGCAGTTCAATTTCGAGTGCCGTTAGCAGTGTTTCTGATTCTTTATACGATGTTCCTGTTCAAGTCGACCCTGCAAACTATACCGATTCCGAAACGGAGGATGAAGACATCTTTGCTATGGCTGGGGCTGCCCTCCAGGCTGCCATGGGTGGCAGTAATAATATCACGAGTGGAATATCAAACTCGAACACTTCAATGACCGCCAGGCTTAATCCGTCGCTTTACACCACTTTCACTACTTCAATATCTCTGGCAATTCCTGATAAGGGGAGACCCGGCATAAGATCAGCGTCCGCCTCAAACGTCGCCGCGGTGATCTCGGTAGCATCTGTCTCAGCATCCTCCATCCCCGTAGCTGCCATGGCCCTTGCAGCGTCCGTATTAAAAGCAACTGCCATCTCGGCAGCTTCAGCAGCCTCTCCGGAGTCCTCATCAAGAGCAGCGTCCATATCTGCGGCCTCAGCCTCTGCAGCATATGCAGCATCCCTCATAGCAGCATCTTCTATCTCCGCTGCTTCAGCAGCCTCTGCAGAATCTTCATTCAGAGTATCGTCTATCTCTGCAGCTTCGGCCTCCGCAGTCTCGGCGTCCGCTGCCTCTTTCCCCTCTCAAGTCGCAAGCGATCATGGCAGTTCCGGCCTGTGCAAATCGCTCGGCGGTAACTCCACGTGCTTGAGCGCTTATCACTTGTACAACCCGGGCTACAATTACACTCGCTACACATCATACGTGGCTACAATAGAGGGTTTCAAAGGCGAGTGGCTCGGATGGGGCTGTGCTGCTATGTTCAGATGCGATACGACCGGGGCGTACGCGATAGGTATGACGGGACAGCAAATACAGAATGCGTTTACGTACCTGTATGCTGAAGATGGTGTGGGGGTCTGTGGGTCTGTTTATATGGCTAACGGATGCCATTTGACGGTAAATGCGTGCGACTCCTGCGAGAGTAGTATTCCATGCGATGCACTACCGGCGCAGTATCAACCTCCGAATGGTGGTGTGAGATGTTACTATGAAGACGGAACGACTTGGCCGCCGACTCCTGAACTTGACCCAAAAGGTGGAAGTGGGCGCCAGCTGGATAAAAGAAATGCACATTAGAATATGCTTATTACCAAATATTTAGACCTTACGTGAAGAGGAAGCATAAGGAGAATTCTTATTCTCTCTAAACTCTCCACACTAGTCCATGTAAATGAAACTGCTGGTCATGATATTACATTGCACAATAAGGCCTGTCCCTAGCGCTTGGATCTTAATAGGAGATAGTCTCCTTGACCCGCGCCCTCCTTGGCTGCACACACCTCTTGAGACTTTATCAGTCTATAGCCGTACATACATTATCAGCTTCGTCTTACATTGAACGCGCTCGATTTGATGCATATACTTTGAGCTTACTATGGGTCTAGCGGAAAAACCACCAATTCACCCGCCTTACTTTACAATTTCATACCATTTCTAGTGTCTAGTATCCAAGGATGAGAAACATTGAGTCGTTCATAATCGGACATGCTGGCATTGCTGATAGTAATTAATCCTACTTGCAGAACAGTCTCATCATCTCGTCTTGTGCAAGCGCATTTTCAACATCTAAGCCCATACCTGACCTTGCCCAATTGTTGGATTTGTTGATACTCTGCCAGAACAGCAAAGTAAACGATCAACATAGCACCAGGTTTCATAGATTAAATAGACTAATTATAAATTACAATACTGATACTCCGTACGGTAAATGTAATTTAAGGCGGGCATGTTTTCAAGGCTGTGCGGGGGCTCGGCTGACTAAACCTGACAGTGTTCTTGGCAGAGGCTTCACTGTAAATCTTTTCATAAAGCTGGACAGTCGGTCTTACATCCTCTATCTCCCAACGTATCCGGTAGGGCAAAATAAAACGAAGGCTTTCGCATCATTCGTCCATTTGTGACTCGGTATGTCGTCGCTGATCTGTCTCCTTTCGATCAAAAAATGTCCTATAGCTAAAAAATACGCGTTTCTCTTACCCTAGACAATATGGCCAACACTACTCCAATGCTCTTCAACCAATCCGACCTTGAGTCCACTCAGAGGAACGACGACGACGACACCTCAGTCGGCACCATCAGAACCCCTCCGGAGACTGTCACCGTCGACCTCCCAGACGACCACGAGTCATTGGGCGGCTCCGAAGCTTGTGTCTACATGGTCCCCTGGCCTGGTTCCCTCTACATCATCCGCTCCATCACCTCCGGGCACTTGATTACGCTGCACGACGGGCATATCACGCTGGCCCCTCCGGGCGGTCCTGGCTCCATTCATTGGGCGTGCGTGGAAACTAAAGGCTGGCTCGGCTTCCGGAACATCGTCTCCGGCAAGTATCTAGGTCACGATAAGAAAGGGAATCTATGCTGCTCGGTCGACCATCATCAAGGGTGGGAGTATTTTAACGCAAGAGGGAGGCCGGAGGGTGGTTGCGTCTTACTTATGAAAGACTGGGATAGTCTTTGGCATGTGGGTCTAAAGGTTGAACAAGGCTTGGAGAAATTGGCAAAGATTGGAGACGGGGGGGCTGGTGGGATGGCTTTTGAGTTTCTTAAGATCTAGTGATCCATGATGATTGGGAAGACCAATTCGAGATGGATTACTCTTACAGAGGGAATGAGAAAATAAACTGGTAGTAAAGAGCAAGCAACAGCAAGCGGGCGCAGAAAACAGATAGAATGAGAGAACTATCAAATAGTAAAGAGCGAGCGTGGCGCACAAGCTAAGAATTACAACATGTAAATCTTTATCTAAGTGTCCTTCATTAATCCATCATCTCTTATTGCATGTGGAACCCACAGTGGGTACCTATAAATATATTAAATTAGTGGCCGTAGAGTAGTAGCTAGTATCTAGTGCTAGCGCGAAAGTAGAGGTTAAAAGTACTTGGATTTTTTTATAAAAATAGAGCTAATTAATTAATTAGAGGGCGCGAGAGATTAGAGTTAGAGGGGAAATTCGAGGGGCGACTATTAAAAGAAGCGGATAGAGAGATTATTTTCTTCTAAAATTTTCTAACTCTTATTCCTTTTGATACCCACGGTGGGTATCACAGTATATATCAGAATGGTGGCCG
>BLJB01000327.1:0-18363 GCA_013423325.1 Usnea hakonensis | reverse complement strand
ATCTAGATACGAATAGAGAAGATCGGGCTAGTATAGTTCCTCTTCCGTTATAAGGTCCCGGGTATCTATATAGCTAGCTATAAATACGGCTAGCCAAAATAGAATACTAAATATATCCTTATCTTCTATCCGAGGCTAGAATAATTTAGACTAGTACTTCTAGAGTCTATAGGAACTAGTAACCTACGGAGAATACTAACTACCCTAAGAGGGGCGAGGGCGTTAACTAGATAGCTAATCTAATCCGGCCTCTTAGGCTAGTATTCCCTAGCAAAAAACTAGTTATATAGAGATAGAGCGGCCTAAGGGACGCTAGCGTCGGTATAAAGGGGGTAGAGGAATACGAGCGTAGGAGGTACCGAGCGATAGTAGTCGAAAGTAGTATATAGACTTAAAATAGCGGAGATAAGTAGGAGTATAGTAAGGTTTTTCACCCTAGTAGTAGTAATACTATAAAGGTTTCCCTTATATTATTGCCATAGAGCTTCCCGTAATTATCTTTCATATAGTTAGATAGACACGAGTATGAATTCTAATCCAATCCAATATAAGAAATATTTTAAATAGTTATAATAGTTATAGTAGTTAAATAGTAGCTAGATAAGTAGCTATAAAACTAGAAGTAATACTTTAGAGCCGAGATAATATTATAAATATTATAAATATTTATATAATACGAGTTAAAAAGGCCCCTATATAATAGTAGTTAGAATTAACTTTAGAGAGGAAAAGAAAAGGATTAATTAGTAATTAATAATAAAAAGAAAAGATATAAGGGGAAAGTCTATCGAGTATAAACTAGTTAATAAGACTAATAAGCCGAATTATCTAGACTAGTTAATAAGACTAATTTAGTACTAAAAGACCTAGATAATTTAGTATTTAAAATATTAAGAGGGGATAATAATAATAGTAATAATATATCTAAAAAGGAAGTCTAGAAAGAGTAAATTATATACTAATCTTAATAATTAAGGGTTAAAAAGGGCGAATATCTTCTATAAACTATCTAATTATTAATTTAATTATCTTAGACTAATAGCCTTATAAAATATTTTAAACTTATTCCTAAAAAGAGTCTTAGTTAATCTATTAGCGACTTATAAATTAGTAGGAGTATATTTAAAGGTTACTAATTTATTAGCTACTTTCTCTCTATAGAAATAATTAGTAATATTAATATATTTAGTATAACTATAAGATCTAGGGTTCTTTAATAATATAATTACCCCCTAGTTATCTTTATAAATAATAATTATTTCTAGGCCGTTACTATATCTAGAATATAAAGATATTAGTAGGCTTCGTAACTAAATCGCCTCTTTAATAGCTTATATTTAGCTAATATATTTAGCCTTATATATAGAGAGGGTAATAGTAGTCTAATACTTAGAGGACTAGCTAATTATTATACTTTTTATATTAAATATATAGTTAGAAGTAGAGTAATAAGTAGCTATATTATCTATCTAATTAGAGTTTATATAATTAATTAAGTTCGAAAAAGTACCCTAAAATATTAATTCTATATTAATAGTTTCTTTAAGATATATAAAGATTTTTTTAACTACTCCCTAATACTTCTTAATTAGATTATATATATAGTAACTAACTATCGAGATAGCGAAGACTAGATTCGGTCGAGTTCTAAATATTATATATATAAGAGATTTTATAATTAATTAGTAGCGGGTCTTATTTTTCTAAATAGTCTAATAATTATCCTCTATTAGTTTATATTTAGTTAAAATCTCTATAAGAGTAGAGACTAGCTTAACCTTCTATATACTATTATTATAAAGTATATATTTAATATATTTAGTCTATTTAAGATAGATAATTTTTTTAACTCTATCTTAAGTTACTATTATCTCTAGATAATAAGTATAAGACCCTAAATTAGTTATTTAAAACTAAGTATTAAGAGTATCCTTAATACGCTAGATATCTCTACGATTAGAACTAGTTGGATTAGATTAGAATTTATACTCGTATCTATCTAACTATATAAAAGATAATTACGGGAAGCTCTATAGTAATAGTATAAAAGAAACCTTTATAGTATTACTACTATTAGAGTAAAAAATTTTACTGTACTTCTACTTATCTTTATTATTTTAAGTCTATATACTATCTTTAACTACTACCGCTTAGTACCCCTTATACTCGTATTCCTCTACCCTCTTTAGATTAATACTCGTACCCCTTAGGTTACTCTACCCCTATATAATTAGTTTTTTACTAGAGAATATTAGCCTAGAAGGCTAGATTAAATTAATTATCTAATTAACGCCCTTACCCCCTTTAGGATAATTAATATTCTCTATAAATTACTAGTTTCTACGGATTCTAGAAATATTAGTTTAAATTATCTTAGCCTCGAATAGAAGATAAAAATATATTTAATATTCTATTTTAACTAGTCGTATTTATAGCTAGCTATATAGATACTTAGGATCTTATAATAGAAAAGGAACTATACTAGCCCGATCTTCTCTATTTATATCTAGATTAAGGCGGAGCTTTCGGCTTTTATAAGATTATAGTAAAGTATTCTTCTTATTTTCTAATTCTTAGGACCCTAAGCTAGTATCCTCTTATTTTTAGATATACCTATATAATAGCCTTCCTATAGGGTATACTAGACTATATTATTCTAGCCCTATACTTTTCCCCTTATTATCTTTATCTCCTTCCTTTCTCTTTTCTCTACGTTATATTATTCCTACCCTTCCCTAAGGAGAGTACCCTCGGCCTATAAGTACTTCTCTATTATAGGCGCTAGTAGTACCTTTGCCTTACGACCTCGTTTCCCTTGGAGTACTCTACGGATACGTGCGTTTCTAATCTTCGTGACCTCGTGTACGCCCCTAAGGGCTTAATGACGGAGGACCGCTAGGTCTAAGGAGACCTATATAGGGGGATTAGAACTAGTTATAAGTATATTATCTATATAAAGAGTTATAATAGTACCTATACGGCTATTAATAAATATATTATAATTAATATTAATAGGGTAGAGTTCTTACTCCTTTATAAAGTTAAAGAAGATATTATATTATATCTAAAGAGACTATTTTAGACTATATAGGGCCTTATTAAGCTTATAGACCTTATTAGAATATTATTTTAATTTAAAGCTAATAGACTATATTATATAGATTATCTTCTTAACTATTCTATATAAGAAGATAATTTTAATATCTATCTACTCTAGATTCTAGTCTAGAGCCGCTATAAGAGTAAATAAGGCCTTATAGCTTATAGGCTTAATAACTAAAATAAAAATCTTATTATAATTTAAGTCTTTATATTAAGAGTATTTTAGTATTATCTAGTATATCTTATAGCGAGTAACTTCTCCTTTAGGGCCTCGCTTTAAGGTAAATATCTATTTACCTTTTAGAGGTTTATAATCTAATAAATAATTTACTAGCTCCTATATTCTATTTTTTATTAGTAAATTAATCTTATCTTTTATAATAGTCTTCTAGTTCTTACTATTAGGGTTATTATTTAAGATAGTCTCGTTATAGCTTTTAGACTTATAGGATTCTTAAATAATAAATATAAATAAGGCTAGAGGATCTAGTAAGAGGTTATAATATTATAGTTTAAAATAATTCGCGAGAGGTCTAGGTCTAGATAATTCTAAACTTATTATACTTAGTATTAGTAGGGTATTAGTAGGTATTAATATTAGTATAATAGAGGCTATAGAGATAGAAGTATAAATAGGAGTAAAAGTAGATACTAATTTATCTTTTATAGTAATAATTTAGGGGTCCGCGATAATAGGTATTAAGCCTTTTCTAGATTAAATTAATATTATTAATAACGGTAATATTTCCCCTATTAAGAGAGGCTTTAGCTATTTAATATAAAGAAATTTAAATAGAATCTTTTTCTATATTACTTAAGAGGTACGAAAAGTCCTTTTATTTTCTAATAGTATTTAATAGATTTAATCTCCTTTATATTTTAAAAGCCTAATAGAACTCTTAATAATAATATAATCTTAACTAGTTTTCTAGCTAGTACTAGATTTTCGAGTAAGGTACTAGCTATAGAAGCTAATAGAATAAAGATACTTTAGTCTTAATTATATACTAGTATTAGCTTTATAGGGGGTTAGTTTACGGCTTTAAATAAAATAATAATTATATAAATAACTAGCTATTATTATTAATTAAGGCTAGTACTCTATAGAGAGATCTATCTCTTTAATTATAATAAAAATATATCTCTTTAGGTCCTAGTTAAATCTTTTAGAGGAGCTATTCTATTTAGAGTTACTTAAGATAGTAGGCTTCTATATAATACTACTATTACTATAAAACTAGTTAAATTTATAATTAAAGTATTTATCGCCCTAGTCCGTTTATAGTCTATTATATTAGAAATCTCCTCTTTTATTATATATAAAATAATAGTAAAATATAATAAATACTTTATTTTTAAAATAAAAGATTTCTATTTTAGAGACTTTTATATAGTTATCGAGAAAGGTAATAAAGTATTTAAAATTAAGCTTAATTTCTTTTATTATATTAAGATCGCTATAGATAAGATCTAAATATTATCTATTAAGATAAATATAAGAAATATATCTAATTTACTATATTTTCTTAATAGCGTAAAATATATAAGGTACCTTATCTATAACTTCTTTAGATAGATTAATATTATAATATTTAAACTATTATATATCCCCCGAGTACCTTAGATAGCGATAGTAGTAAGCTATAGTTTTAGGATTAGACTTATATTTTTATCTCTTCCGCGGTTTATCCTTATAGTTAGAAATTATAGAGTTAAAATTCGAATCTAAATTTAAATCTAAAGTTGAATCTAAAGTCGAATCTAAAGCTAACTCTAAATTTAAACTATTATAACTAGATATAGAGCTAATACTAGAGTCGAAATTATAGCGAGAGCTATAGGAACGCTTTCTAATAGATATAGAGAAAATAATAGAACCTTTAATTAAATTAGTAACTACTATAGCCGAGCGGGATTTATATATTAGAGATAAATAAGACTTAGAGGCTTACTTTAATACTAGAACTAATATAGTAAGCTCTAGCTTAGGCTTATCTTCCTATATATTAAATTAATAGATATTATTATTAATAAGCTAGATAGTAATTCCTCTTATCCCGATCTTAATTTCCCTAGAAATAATTTTTATTAGATAGTCTAATTATATTAGTTTACCCTAAAAAATTAGGTTTATAGGTAGACTAGAAATATAGAGGATATTATTAAAAATTAGAAGATAATATTAATTACTAATATTAAATTTAATCTTAATTTTATTTTTATTAATTAGTTTAAGGGATCCTCTAATCCCTCTAATTAGCTAGTAGTTATTACTAGTTATAAGGGAATATATCTTAAAGATTAAATAATTAGATATTATATAGACTAAATAGTACGAGTCTAAACTCTATTATATTAAGAGTTTAGCGAGTTCTATAGATATAGTAATAGCCTCTATAATATAGAATTCTAGCTTTTTATCTTTAGGGAGTACTATTTTAGAGAGTACTATATAATAATTATATTTATTATAATCCTAATTAATATTAGAGTTAAAAGCCGAATCGTCTTTACTACTAATATTATAATAAGTAGGATTAGTATCCTAATAAGGCTTATAAGATTTTTTATAGTAGTTATAATAATTATAATAATTACTCTTTTAATTATAATTATTATAATATTTATAATCTCTATTATTATATTATTACTTACTATTATTATTCCGGCTACGGCTTAATATCTATTTATATTAGTTCGTCCTACCCTTATACTCGTTACGGGTATAGTAATTCTTTTTATAATTCTAGTAGAACTTAACTAAGCGTTAAATATAGATAGTATTTAGTTCTTTAATTATATTACTCTAGGACTTCTTAATTTTAAGAGTAGTTATAATATATACTTTTAATTATATTACTACTATCCCTAGAGTAGATTTAGTATAACTAGCTAAAGGATTAATTATATTTTAAATAAATTACTATATTATATACTTAAGACTATAGGCCGTATCTCTATTAATATTTATAAGTTCGTAGTTTTAGATATAAATTAAAAAGTAATCCTTATATTATTTTCTAAGATCTATATAAAAGAGAAAAATAAGAATATTATTATTAAAGCCTACCCTCTTATATATATTAATAATATTATTATAGAGTTCCTTAAACTTCTCGATATACTTAGTAATATTCGTATAGTTCTAGAGCTTAAAAGTAAATAGCTAATAGTAGAGGTTATTAAGGGTACTAGAGTCTTTAGGCTTATAACTAACTTTAATAGCTTTTTAGAGAAGGTATATATTAGTAATATAGTCCTTATAATTATTATAGTAATTAATATTTAAATAACTAAATATAGCGTTATAGATTAAAAAGTATTTACTCTCCTATTTTTTAAAGCGATTATTATAAGTACTATTACTAAGCTTAGAGATAGAAGTTAATTAAAATAATTTAAATATAATACCTTTTAAGGTAGTATTCCTTTTTATAATATTAGCGTCCTTAATTTAATAAATATTAATTTAAATAATTTTTATTAGAAAGGTTAATTAAGGTATAATAGTATATTTTTATAATATAATAGTAATAAGGTAAATCTATATTTCTCGCTTTTATACCTAGTACTCTTTAAAGTTCTTAAGCTTAGTAATCTTTAGTAGGGCTAGTACTCTTATTATATCGTTTTCTATAACTTAATAATAATAAGATATATAAAGATAATTTAACTTTATATCTAAATAAGTTAATATCGCTATATATAAAAAATATTAATTTCTCGATAAAGAATCTAAAAGTAGTTAGAGTAGACTCTCTAGATTTAGATAGATAATATATATCTTACTTATATTCTAGGGCCTTCTAGATAGATTTATTAAATTAATTTAAAAGTTAGATAGTAGCGCGTCTATAAGATTCGCCCTTTCTAACGATACCGTATATATTAAGGTTACAATAGTAATAAGGGAAGTCTTATATAAGGATTTAATATTATTTAGAGATATAATAGACTCCGTCTATTTTTTTATAATTAATAATAATTTAAGCTTTCTATTTAGAAGTTAGAGTATAGAAAGAATAGTAATATATATTAATTAGAGTCTAGAAGTATAATAGATTATATATAATACGTATAGACCTTCTAATTTTATAGAATAGAGTTTAAAATATATATATTAATTCTAAGGCTTAATTAAAGGTACTATTCCTATCTATTATTAATATATTTTTAGAAAGGGGTTACGCTTAATACTATATATACTTATTTTATTCTCTTACTCTTTCGAAATACTCTTTTTTATTTATAACTTTACGCGCTACCGTTTCTAAAAATAATAATAATAACTAATATAAAGTTAGTAGGAATTTAAGTAAGGGTAAGGCCTATTAAGATTATATAATTAGTAGTTCGCTCGCTATTACGATCGATAATTATAATAGCGGCTCGGTAATTATAGCGTAATAGCTAGAGATTTACTAATATCTAGTTTAGTATAATAAGTAGTTAAATTAAGAGCTATAATTATAAAATATCTTATATCTTACTTATAAATTAATAATAGAATTAATAATATAGTATTAGTAGCTAAATAGCGCTCTTCGACTATTTAAAAGCGTTAGAAAGAGATTATAAAAAGAGACTAGTAATATAAAAATAGCTTATAATTAGCTATTTAATATCCTTTTAGATATAATAATGGTCTAAGCGGCTCTTAGATAATAATTTAATAATAATAGCGTCTTTCGACTTATCTTAAAATATCAAAATAGGTAATTATAAAAGATTATTTAGAATAACTAGTAAAATAAAATTAACTTCTCGCTCTTATAATCGATTATCTAAAGTCTTAAGGGTATATAATAGTTATTTAATTTAATTAGACCGCTTAGTAACTTAATAGTACTAAAAATAGATAGAGTAAATATAGTTTTAGGTACTCTTAAGCCTTATAATAGTAGTATAGAGTAGATAAGTATAGTCTATATAGTTTAGATAATCTAGAAAAACTCTATAGAGTTATAGTAATATCTAATTAGTATAATTTATAGATAAAATAATATCTTTTAGTAGATAATTATTAACTAATACTAGCGCGCGACCTAATCGTAACTAAGTTAAAGGTTATAGCGTAATTTATATATTTTTAGGGTTAAATTAATCCCTATATTCTTTCTATAGCCTAGTAGGCTATTTCTAATATAATATTAATTTTTATATTCGGGTATATTCTAACTAATAGATAATATAGCTAGTAATTTATTTAGCCCTTTCTAAAACTCTTATTATAAGCTAGTAGATATAATATAAAGCGAAAGGATTACTAAAATAATACCCTATAATCCGGGCTTATAATCTATTAAAAGTAGGTATATAGAATACTTATTTCTTAGTTAATTAATTATAAAAGTATAAGAAATATATAAGACTATTTATAAAATACTAAGGCGCTAAGGTTACGTAACGAAGTCACGTGACTCGGCAAACCTTCCTATTTTGACACCGATACGGGCTATATATTACGAAGGTAATTAGAAGCTCGGACGAATTCGGTCTAGTACTTTAGAGGTAGCTAGCTATCCTTAAGTATAGTACTAGCTTTTTATTAAATTATTTATCCGAGACGTTCCGATTTACTATTTATTTAAGGATTACTAGGTATAATACCTTTCTAGATAATACCTTTAGCGAGGCGAAACGCGTATATTTCGTAGTTATCGTATTCGGTATTATAGTCCGAGCGAAAGCGGGTATATTTATAGTCCCTATATTCTACTTAGTTTAGAAAAGACTTAAATACTATAAGGACTATAGGTCCCTCTTTATTTAGTAGAAATATAATAGTAGACCTAAAAGTCTTATTATCTAAAAAGGTAATTATCTATTAGTAGCTATTATAAGAAGTTATAAAAGGGCCTTAAATATTACTATAAATTAAGTTATTTTTCTAGTATCTAGATTCTATATAACGCTTATATAGTTCTACTTTTATATTAGTAATATTATATAGTTTATAAGTATTAGCCGGAGGAGGGATAGTTAGATTTATATTAATATTTATTTTAATAAACTTCTTAAGGCTTTAGTAATCTAAATAGCCGTAATAGTTATACTATATTCGTAAGGTCTCTTTATTAATTTAAGGCTCTAGGTTAGTAGTAAATAAAGTTATAGTTAAGGGGGACTTATTATAAATAGGAATATCTCTATTAATAACTATTAAGTATATAGGGGCCTCGGTCTATATATTAAGTATATATAGATAATTATATTAATATTTAAAAATAATACTATACTCTCTAATATTAATTCTATTTAGTACTAGCGTAAATTTTATATCTTAGTCCTCGAGTTATCCCTAAGAGATTAGGTTAAACCTACTTATAGGTATATACTAGATATTATTAATAATTAGTATATATTTATCTTTAAGGCCTTTATATTAAAGCTAAATTCGGCTAACTCCTTTAATAAGGATATAGTTTATAATACTATTTACTTTAGCTAGTATTACGAAGAGAGTAAAGATTTAAAATACTAATTAATCCTATACTATATACTAAGTATAACCGCTATTAATAAACTATAGTACTAAGAGTATAGCTACTATAGATATTAAAGAGGTCTATATTATTATCTTTTAAGATAGCTAAAAAGTTCGGCTTTAGAGCTATTAAGAGTTTATAATAAGGTAGATAGCTTTAGTTAGTTACTTAGTATAGACTATAAAACTAAAAGCCGTAGACTCGGTAACTATAATAATAGTCTAGGTATTAGTAGTAGGCTTTACCTTATTAAAGGTATTATTATTATTACCTTTATTATTATTACTACTATTATTATTACCTCTACTATTCTCTTTCTTCTTTAAATAAGGGTAAAGAGAGGTATATTCTAAATCGTTATACTAGTCCTTCTTATAATAAGTATAGTACTTATAGATCTAGATATATATACGAGAGTTATTAGTATAAGCTTCTAGTTAGATCTTATTCTTAGCTCCCTCGGCTACTACTAAGGTAATAATACTCTACGGGGTATATATAAATATACTATTAACTAGAGTAGCTAATACCTAGGTCTCGGCGGAGGAGTTAGTAGAGCTAGACGGGTTTATAATAGTATTTATAAATCTTATTATAGTATAGTTTAAATCGAATTTAAGCTTATTATTATTATTAAGAGCGTCGTAATTTTAGTTATACTACTTATAGTAATTATTATAGATCGATTCTAGATCTAAGAGAAAGTAGTAGATTAGCTAGTTCTTATTAATATATATATCTAGTAATATAGTATTAACCTCTTTAAGTACCTCTCTAAATTAGTTAGTATAGGCTTAGGGATTATTATTATAGCTAGCTAGATTAATATTATCTAGCTTCTAGAATATTAAATAGAGTAGACTAGAGCCCTAAAGTTTAAATTTCTTAAGAGTTTTCTAAGCTTTCTAGGCGTTAGTTTTATTCTTAATTATCGCCCGAGGGTTACGTTCGTATCGGGATTTAAGTATAGTATATATTTTATTATAGGCTTACTCCTAGGCCTCGAGTTTATTAGCGGTTAGAGGATTAAAGTTCTTAGCGATATAATATTATATATCTAGGAGTTTTAGCTCGTTCTTAAATTATTACTTTTATACCTAATAGTTCCCTATATCTTAAAGCTTATTAATATTATCGAGTTAATTTAGGGATACTAATATTTTAGTTTTTTTTATAAATATAGTTAGTATCTAACTCTCTATCCCTTTTTGGTTCGGATTCGAATAAGTCTAATTCTAATTTAATTAGGGTTATTAGTACTTGTTAGGACTGCAACCAGATCAAGTCAATGGTGGTATGTAACTAGGATTCAATTGATGAGGAGGTAAAATCTATGTACAGGTATGAGAAAGATATGTGGGCAGAGAGGTGCCAAGGCGCTAAACCCGAATAGGAAGGAGGGCACGTGTCTCCTTCAGCCTTGCAAGTAGTCACACTCGTAACATTACCCCCCCCCCTCAGAAAGGCATGTCCGCATGCCTTAAGAGACGATATCCGTTGCATACATGATGTCATACCATTCCAGGGCGCCAGGCATGAAGCGATTTGGTCATGGATTGATGAAATGGTTGACAAAAAGGTGTTTCGGCACGGAATAACCATTTGATACTCGATTTTTGAGCAGAGAAGGAAGCATAGAATGAAGGCCTCTCATTGGCCGGATGCTTCCGAACCGAACCGAACCTTAATGCGGAGCCTCATGCGGAGCCTCATTATGAACTTTCTCTGAAGAAATCTCGCCAAATGCCGGAGGCTGATTTTGGTGCAGGCCACCACCGGCGACAGCAACGCTCCGGGGGTGATACCAGATAGTGTCGGAAGGCATTCGTGCATATATCAACGATGGGGGCATGCCTGGTAGGCCTAATATGACTTGAATGTTGAGAAGTAAGGGCCCTTGGTCGCTTTTTCTCGGACCTCAATTTTTTGAACGAGGATCTGCATGACCTAAATTCATGAAAACAGTGGAATGGCGCTATGTCCGAGGTATTGCCGAATCGAAACTACTTTGATAGGGCTGAGTTTCTGACCAATGACATAGCCTTCCTGCTGCAGTGCAACAATCATCCTTGGCCTGAGGCCTCCATGCCTTCCGTGTATTCAATGTAGCCGAGTAGGAAGTCGTGCCAGGCGAGAAACATGGTGTACTGGTGAGCGAGATTCAGAGCATGCTGGTAAAGGTAAAGTGCATTGCTGAGGCATGCAGCTGGGTCTCCAGAAAATGGTGTGGTGCACAGCCGTGGGATTGAAGAGATAGTGCTTCTGCTTTCAGGTATACTCTTTGCAATGGTCTCGGTGTTAAGCATGCTGTTGCCGTGCTCCGTATCATCCTCCACAGTGGCCTAGTACGATGGCTGTGGCCGTGGGTCTTTTTTCGGTGTCTCGTGCGGAGCAGGTGGAGTGGATTATTAAGTTGTCTAAGTGGCTAGCAGTTACATATTCGCTTGTAGAGTGGCTTATAGAGTCTCGAATAAGGCCTGTAGTCGATTCCATTGTTCGTCTAATTCTTTTCTGGCCTGTTCGGCTTGCTTTTTTACCTCTTCTTTAACGAATATAGTCTATACGGTTCTAAAGGATCTTCGTTTATTATCGATACTAGATAATTTCATAGCTAGACGGATTAAACGAGTCTACAATAAACTGGTTTACCAGTTAAATAAGCTCCTGGGCTTTTGCTTCGTACTCCGAGGGATCGTAATATCGTGTTTACTATGGGCCTACTACTTCAGTGCAGTACTTTTCATGCTTCTAGAACCAGTCGTGCATCTTACAGTGGTAGTGGTATCGATAGGCCTAGTAAAAGGATCGATTCGTGAGGGGTTTTGGTATCAAATGGTACTCGATAACGCGAGTGTATAAGAGGACCGGCTTGGAGCATTGCACTATTAGGTGTTGATGCAGGCTTTGTGTGTTACTAAATGGTGGATCCACTGGATCGCTATCGTCGTCTATTGCAATGATAGTAACTGAAGTGTTGCTGCCATCTGTCACGGAATGGAAGAAGAGTCTTTACCAAGACGCGCTAGGCCCGAACGGGAAGGAGGTCACATGCCCACAGACCCTGGAAGTAGTCACATTCGTAATATTTTACCCCCCCCCTTCAAAAGGCATATCCGCAGGCCTTAAGAAAGCAATAAACCTTCCAAATTATATCCCTTATATGTGTCACCAATCAGGTAAGAAAGAAACCATTGAAAAATAAGTACTTTTGGTGCTTTCTTCTCCGCATGCGAATCTGCTGCAACAAGCACGAATGGATCCAGATCCATAAAAGCAAGCCGAATGGCGCATTATCCGAGGATTTGCCGAATCGAAACTGATTTGGTAGGGCTGAATCCCTGGCCAATGACAGTGCTTTCATGCTTGCTTGGTATCCTTCTTAGTCAATGCCTTGCCATCGCCTCAGTGGTAGTGGGTACATCCTTCTTGATTGCACCGGTGATCTTCGCCTGCAGTGGTCCAATTGGCCATTATTTCAGTACCTCTACCGTCATAAGTGTTACCGTATCGACGAGGTGCCCTAGAGGTTGGAAAGAGGGGTAGGCATGGTAGCCGTCGCTTAGGGGATTATACTCCAAGTCATCCTCCTGATCATGTGGGTCAACAAAGTAAGCCTTTGAGGCCGGTGGGGCCGGTAGCAGTCTTTGCTGCAGGATTTGGATACGGAGTAAGATTGCGAGGATAATAATATTGATATACGTCGTACCATACATGCTTTCTACCTTCCAATTGCTTAATAAACTCTAAAATAGATGTGTTATATCTTGGAGCAATAAGGCTAATTCGGAGCTGTGATTCGAAATAGATATACATAATCGTAAGGCGCTTATGCTTAGGTCGATTGTTATGTCTAGTGAGACGAAGGATCTAGTATAGGAAGGCTACCGGGTCTTTCTTAGCTGCCGTATCGATTTGTTAGTAGAGTATATCTACGGCAGCAAGCCGAAATCGTTAAATCAATGTATTAACTTATATTCGTATTGTGCGTGTATTAGAAAGCATGATTTTGTCATTAGGATCGAGCTCCACTTCGTACTAGTCTTTTGCAAGGCCTCTCAATTGTAGGCTAACATTCAATTGGACGAGTAAATGGCCTCGTAACTCGGCCACTTGATGTATGCGATTAGTGAACGTGTACACGTTATCTACTGCAGGATCGAATGTCCCTAGCTCTTCTCCTCTCCAACGCGTGGTTGTAGTATCATTTGCAGGCGGAATTGGTTCGTCGTGAGGAGAAGACTGAGAGGTATCCGGCTGGAAATTCGGCTGTTGATTTGGCTGCTCTGAAGGTTGTGGAGTGGGAGTGTTAACGAACAGTGGGTTCAGTGGTGCCGTCATTTGCGCTATTCAGGGCCAAATTTGGCATCCATCAACGCTGCCATTTGGATCATTAAGATCTTGTTACTATTGGTGATTTGGGCCGAAATCATCGCTTGCAATAACGAGACTTGTTCGGCTGTAAAACCAGACATTAGGCTGGGGATTGCAGCTGTATTGCCTGCAGTAGGCACGAGTTCTCCGCCTGTTTCTCCGCCTTCTGGTTCAACAGAGGCCTGGTGGCTTCTTGTATTCGGGGCCATGACGAATAGCGAATGGCCTATCAAAAGGATCGCTTCAAGGGTCTCGGGCAGGGACTCAGGGACTGTGAGTACTAATAAGGAGGGCGAATCTGGTATTGAGGCTGAGTTGTAGCCCTGGGAATGAGAGCACTGTTTAGGAGGGCGATACACGAATAATCGTGTAGACGAGTAGTTTAGAGTCCTTTTACATGCTGAAAGAGAGCCCCGATTTGCATGTTCCGATTTGCATCCGAAAAGCCAAGAAATCTGTCGGAGAGGTCTACCGATAGTAGTCTAGATCGAGACGGTGTCGATGCCTGGTATTGCTAGCATGATATCACACCATTTAGGGCGTTCAGGAATGAAGTGATTTGGCTATGGATTGACGAAATGGTTGACAAAAAGGCATTTTGGCATGGAATGGCCATTTGATATTCGATTTCTGAGCGGAGAAGAAATCATGGAATGAAGGCCTGTTATTGGCTGGATACTCCCGAACCGAACCGAGCCGAACCGAACTCTAAGTGAGTGAATGATATACCATTGTTGCATAGTGAACTTTCTCCGAAGAAACACGGTGAAAACCGGGAGACGAATTCGGTGCAGGCCACTATCGGCGACAACAAGACTCTGGGGGTGATATCAAGTGGTGCCGGAGGGTGTTCGTGCATGTATCAATGATGGGAGCATGCGTGGTAGGCCTTATTTGATGTGGGTGTTGAGAAGTCAGAGCCTTTGGTGGATTCTTCTCCGGCCGCAAATTCGGCGAATAGATCTGCATGACTCGAATCCATGAAAGCAAGACGAATGGAGCATTGTCCGAGGTATTGCCGAATCGAAACTGCTTTAGTAGGGCTGAGTTTCCTGGCTAATAACATGCTTCCATGCTTGCTCGGTATCCTCCTCAGTTAAATCCATTCTTATTGCCTGTTGCCTCCATGCTTGCCGTACACCGAATGTAGCCGAATCGGGAGGCCGAAGAGGAAGCCGAAAAAGGAGGTAAGGGAGGAGGCGAAGGAGGCGATTTTTTTCTTAGTATTGAGAGGTATTTGGTACTGGGTGTTGAGAGTGGTCTCTTAGTAGTGTTGACAGGTGCTCCAGTACTACCAGAAAAATCGCCTTTGCCGTCCATTGTCTTATGCCATTGAAGCAGGCTCACTAGTTAACATGCAGTTGTCGACATGCTCAGTGAAGAGGTCGATCGTAGTCCGTTTGCCATTGTAGCAGGCTCACTCGGTCACATGCAGTCATGCCATACTCCGGCCCCGCGAGGTCTTACGGCAGGCTCCGGCCATGCCCATACTCCCTTTCCATGCCATTGTAGCAGGCTCACTCTCGTGCCATTGTAGCAGGCTCACTAGTACACCCCAGTCACATATAGGTATGCCATACTCCGGCCCCGCAAGGTCTTACGGCAGGCTCCGGCCATACCCCCTCTGCTCCCGGCAGTCATACTCCGAAATGTAGCAGTACCGTATTGTTTGGGCGTTGCTAGGGCACTCCATATTGCTTAGGATATACCTGGGTGCTCGGTGACACCCCCCTACCAGCTTCTTTAGGCTCGCCTGGAGATACGAGCGGAATGATAAGTAGATTATCGATATCGTACGATTGACGGATCAATTGAATAATGTTAGGACTACAACCAGATCAAGTCAATAGTGGTATATAACTAGGATTCAATTGATGAGGAGGTAAAATCTATGTACAGGTATGAGAAAGATATATAGGCAGAGAGGTGCCAAGGCGCTAAACCCGAATAGGAAGGAGGGCACGTGTCTCCTTCAGCCTTGCAAGTAGTCACACTCGTAACAGTACTAAACTTAATAAGGATAAATCTAAGTCTAATTTAAACTTAATTAGAGTTAATAATTCTAACTCTAATTTTGATAAGGATCTTAATAAGGATATTTCTAACTCCGAAGAGGACTTCGATAAGGATATTTCTAACTTAGATAGATCTAAATCTAATTCTAATTCTAAATCTAAATCTAATAATAATAAAACTAATAAGGATAATCCCGATAAGTAACTTAAATATTAAAGGGCTTTACGAGCTACTAATTTAAACTTTAGCCTTAGGGATAAGGTCTTTATACTCGGAGTTTTTAAAATTAGTAATAGCGGTTTAGTTTAAAAATCGAAGAGATTAGTATTAGAAGGTATCTTTATTATTAATTTAGGGATAGATAAAGAAGAAAGTATAGAATTAGGAAAGAATTCTAGAGTATACTCGTTATCTATATTATAGTTCGTAATATAGGATAATATCTTAAGGGTAAGTAAAAAGTCCTTTTTAACTTTATAATTTTTATGATATAGTATAGATCTTTATTTACGAAGGGCCTTTTTATAGGCTAAAGCTGAGGGAGTAGGAATTAAGTTTAGTAGTAATATTAGTATAAAGGTCTAATAGAGGGAGTTATCTAGTCTATCCTTTATAGATAATATTCCCTTAATTAAGTTATCTTAACTAGAATCCTTATCCTCTAAGTCTTATTTATTATAGTTATCTTTAATAATATCTATATCTAAGGGAGGTAAGTTTTTCCTCTATTATTTAGTAGGATTATTAATTTTTATTTAGTTATATTCTACTTTTTTTATCGATCGCTTTAGGGTAAATATATTATTATCTCTATTTAGATTAGGGGTTTTTACGTTTTTTAGCCTCCTCTCCCTTTAGTATAGCTTCTTAGCTTATTTACGCGCTACTTTAGCCTTATTACTAAGAGTAAACTAGCGAGGCTAGGGAGACTAACCTTTAAGCTTTAGGCCTTAAGACTATTAGTTTCTTAGAGGAGGCTAGGGAGGCTAGGATTATTAGCCCGAAGGATTATTTACTTCTACTTTTACCTCTATTTATAAAGAATAAAGAGGAGGCTAGATCTTATCTCTCCTTTACTTAGATTAAGCCCTTACCTATATTAATAGCTAGGATTTAGGAGGTTAGTATAGCTTCTTTCTAGCCGTTATTATAGATATTATATAATTAACTTTAGACTAAGAGTCTAAATACTCGCTACCGTATTTATAGTATTTTCGATATATAAATAAGGGTATATTCCCCCTTTATTTAGTATATCCTACGTAGGGAAGGTAATCTTCTAGGGGCCGATAGCTATATAATTAATTAATTTCGCGTAAGCCTTAGTAATACCTTAGTACTAATAAACTTCGGTATTATTAATATTAAACTAGGGGTTTTCTAGCTACCGAATTTATAATAAATTATAATTATTTAGGCCTAAATAACTATTTATATATAGGAATTTCTACTTTTAAGAGATTATTTAATAAATAAATAAATTACCGTTATAGTACTTTATAGTAGGGTAGTTACTATACTAAGAGGCGCTATAGTTAGTATAGTTATAGTATACTAGAATACTACTAAGGCGAACCTCGGGCTTATAACCTATTAAAATATAGGGTAGGATATATAGTAGTTATATTACCTATAGATCTCTATAAAGGAAAGCTTGACTATGTTCTAGTGGTAGTTATATAACGAAGTTACGTGATCCACCACTTTCAATATAATATAGAGTAATTTCTACTATCTAGTTAGATCTCTTTAATATATTATCTATCTATAGATAGTATATTATAAAGTATAATAAATTTATTTTTAGTATAATAAAGATTATTTTCTATAATTTACTAATAAACTTATAATCTTTATTAGAGATTATAGTCCTAGATAAACTCTAGTTAATTTCGACTAGCTTATTTAATAATTTAATAATCTATTTAATTATAATAAAGGTAGATTTCTTAGATATAAATATAACGACTTTAAAAAATTTATCTATTATAAATATAATATAATCCTCGTCTATAATAGTTTTAGATAATATAAAGATAAAATTAATATTTAATATATAAAAAGGTCTAGATAGTAAATAGATAGATTATTATTAAGGTAGCTAGTAGGTCTTAAAAAAGGTGGTATAAGAAGTCTATATTTCTTAATTACGAAATCTCTAGATATAGTGGGTCCTAGGTAGGTCCTTCTATTCTTAGTAACGATAAAAGGTGGGCCTTTCTATTTCTAATACTCCTAGTCATCACCAAATCTGAAAAGTTCCTGCTAAATATCAAATTGCGAATCGCGCGATTCGCGCGATTCGCAAGAAATCCGCACGATCAGCAAGTCGACCCTACTAATAGCAGGAAATACGCACGATTAGCATAGTAACTTTGCTATTCTT
>BLJB01000324.1:10717-28495 GCA_013423325.1 Usnea hakonensis | reverse complement strand
TCATGTAATAGAGGTCATGTGGGAGATCGTGTGGCGGTCGTTTTTTTTTTTTTTTTTTGATGAGAAGTACACGCGTTTGGTCAGCGCGGTTTACTCAAAGCGGACGAAAAAGGCTACGACTTGAAAGAAGGAATGATAATGAGCGGTCTGCTGGGAGCCTGACATGTCTATCTTCAATTCAAGCGTGCATAAGGAGTGTCATTTATCTATAAATCTCTCCTTCCCACCCCCAAGTCCTCAGTCCTAATGCATCAACGTTTCATTTCACCAAGATCATCACATCCAAAGCTCCATCTCCAAAATATTGATCAAGCTTTCATTATGAAGGCATTCACCATTAGCGCTGCTCTCGTCGCTCTGGCTGGTCTATCTCACGCCGCTCGAGCTCCTGTGCCTACTCTAATTCCATGCCCTGAGTGCCTCAGGCTTGATATCAACGCCACCTTTTCAGGAGCTGGACCTGACCCGCCATCATACACCGAGGCCGCTGTCACTAAATCTGGCGTCTTCGTCATCTGTACGTCTGCTTCCACCTAAGATACTTACGATTCCCAGCTTTTGGGTTCGTATACGACTTGTATCCAGCGATGCTAATCTGCCATAGTGAATCCTTTGAGCGTCTACCACATCTCTATTACAGGAGATGGTGTGACCTGTGAATTTTCCGGCGCAGACGGCGGCGACACAACCGTGACAAACCCTGTCGGCTCCACCAGCACCACAGTCGATGTTGGTTTACCTCAGGTCCAGGTCTCAGGCGAATGCATTTAAAACGTGATGGAGTCTACAAGTACTAAGCTAAGGCAGTCAAGCGGAACGTGGCTACAGTCCGAAGGTGTACTGGTGGAGAGGATGAGGCGGCTCAGGACTTGTCTTGGCATGCAGAGCGTTGTCGTGCACAGTAGTCAGCTATTGTCAAGCAATATTTTTGCTCTCATAGGACATGATTGATACTTTGATAACGCATAATGTTCTATTATTAGAACATAAAGGTCAAGGGACGCAATGTTAATTCATGTGTTATGCAGTGGTCGACACCAAAAATCCTGCCCTACACGCTCGTAATGCAATAGCCCGGAAGTGTCCCTATATCTTGGGGGCTTTACAGGGGGCATTGACCCTTAAAGTGGTGGGCTTGGGGTGCAAAGAAGCTTTCAGTGGGGAAGCTCTGCCGAGCGCTAGCGTATTAGAGCCTTCCGTCTAAGACAGTGGTACTTTACCGTACTAAATTCTCCGTAAGTACCTAACCAAGAATTAAATTGCATTATCTTCTTTCTTCTTTCTTCTTTAAATCTTGAAGACTTATCCAGCTTCACAATCTCGCCACTTTACACTTTGTTGATAAAAGCACTCACTGTCTTCATCAAAATGGCCAACACTATTGTAATGCTGCCTTTTGAATCTGTTGAGGTGACGGGTACCTGGACTGCTACGGGCGTTGTTGGAAGTGTTGTTGTCTGAACAGGTGAGGCGGTGATGATTATGCTTTCGGACGCGGCTGTCGATGGGTTTGACACGACTGAAAGTATCTGGATCGCTGGTAGATGGTTAGTTGAATCAGCGTTGACTGTGGAGGTCGTAGAGTAGTCTACAGCAGCGGCTCTTGTAGTTGTTGGCAGCAGCCCGGTGGCTGATAAAAGGCCATTCGGTGCTCCCGTCGTAGCCGTTTGTGGCTGTGTGCTTGGTGATGGTGCCGTTATAGAAGTCGGCTTATTATCTGATTCCGTTGACGTTGACGTCTTTGTAAGGTATAACGCTGTCTGGATAAAGCCTACTGGTGAGGCAAGTTCGTATTCAGTGCTACAGTTCCACACGCCCAGGCCTGGGAAGTTACTGGGCCCGAGAAGACCTGCCTCCTCAAAGTCCGGGATGAAAGTCCAGCCTCTTGGATCCTCGATCATATTGACTCCTGTATCTTGCACACCCTCCGGGAGAAGAGGATGGGATGGAAAGGCGGCTACCGCGCCTGTAGGGGCAATGGAGCACGTTGGTGTGCCGTTGATGGTAGTGGATAGAGTTCCGGTCCACGACTGACCATTGGGGTAATCTGAGTAGAGCGTTGTAGGGTACGCGCTTGACGAAGACAGCATTAGGTCATATAGCGTTGTAGAAGTAGGCTGAATCCTACTTACACGACACGGGTACTACCGTCATTATCAATCACGGATGCGGTGACTGTGCCATCGCTGTTCAAATTGGTAGGCGTAGTGATATTGCTGAAGTCAACTTCCGTATTCGAGATGGTCGTCGTTCGGGTAGTATTGGTTTTCTTGTTTACAATGACTACCACAGTTTCTGCTGTATAAGTCGCGGTAATGTCTAACTGCGACCAAGTCATCTGCCAAAGCACAATTGGATCATAGGTGCAGTGGTTGGAACAATTCGCAACTGGTGCCCTCGTTACTCCAGGCCATGGTGGAGAGATAGCAGTGGAATTCAATGAGTATTCTGCAACTGTTAGTGCTGAAGTCAGATCAAATAAAAAGAGCTAAACGCACTCTGTGGAACTGCTGATACTCCATGGAAGCGTAGAGCAAGAGTGGCCGCAAGAAATAACGCTTTCATGATAGCGGTGATAGCGACAGGAGATAGTGCGCAAAGCTAAAAGAGAAGGTGATGGGCTTCGGTTCAAGCATAAATGCAAAACAGAATAGCGAAAGTAATACCCTGCAAAAGGATGAAACTACCTGAGAAGCTGGAATGTCATACACGAGAGATATGGAAGAAGGATGCGAATCTTAAGGTTCCCCCACAACTTTTGAAGATGACAGTTTCAAGATCTAGCCCAGAGATATCAATAGTACCTACCTGGCCGTAATGCATATAATAAATGCGCACCGAGCGGCTGGAGAGGCTCCTAATTGGCTGTATTTTGTTGCAAGGCGGCTCGTCCACGTTCAGCTCATGCACTACCTTAACTTCGGATGGCTGACGGATCGATTGTCTGCTTAGCCTGCTTTTGGGATGAATTCCTCAATACCCCGGGAATCGTTCTTGTGCTCAGCTATTAGGGCTAACGGGATATTCACAGCATTTGTACGATAACTTGAAAAGAGACATGATGAAAGGTGCAAAAGCGCTGTCCGAAAGGATTAGAGGAAAAGGGGGACTCCACC
Source organism: Usnea hakonensis (assembly GCA_013423325.1). Taxonomy (NCBI): domain Eukaryota; kingdom Fungi; phylum Ascomycota; class Lecanoromycetes; order Lecanorales; family Parmeliaceae; genus Usnea; species Usnea hakonensis. The sequence goes on along the minus strand of BLJB01000324.1, from coordinate 25,379 downwards.
TCAAATATCTTTGTCCGGCCGTGGCTTTGAGGCGCAGCAGGTATGGGCTGAATCCGGACGAACAACACATTATTTACTCCAACATTTGTCAGAAGCTGCAGAGTCCTGCACTCCGTATGGAGATATGCACAGAAAGGCCTGGATGTCCTGCGCCATGATCTAGTATGATGACAATATGAATGTGTTTTGGAATGGCGCCTGCCCCAGTACTTAGGGGCTCAGAACCTAGCTTATTTATGTTGCTTAATGAAAGACTCTCTAAGGGCCACTGCACAGGGCCGCTTCCAATGGTAGATTGCGGACTTCCTTGCCGCTGTCTAGGACATTCTGTGCAGCACTTGATGATATAGGTATGATTCTCGATGCTCTGCCTACAAGTGAAGGGATGTGATTGAAACTTTGACGGGTTCAACCCCCGGGCTCTAGTCCGGGCCCAACTATCCGGGTAGCTTGAAGTGGGCTTCGCAACGCTACCTTACCTTAAAACCAGAAAAATTTGGGGGCGAAGACGCTTCCAGAATGAACTAAAATTAGGACTACTATAGCGAAAGCAGTCAAAATATAGAAATGCAACTATCGTACTTTTCAACAAGGGAGAAGACATTAACGATTGACGAAAAGCACGGACAATGGGGAGGAGGGGGACTGGCGAGCAATACGTACGGAGTAATCGTCCGGTGAACTCAGCCCACTGGGCTGAGTTCACCGGACGATTAGGGCTAAATAAATTAGCGTGGCCTTTTTTTCCCTACCAACCCTAAGGCTACGGTGGTGTCAGGAATGTTCAAGAACCGTACAACTGGGAGGAGATAAATGCAAGACTAGCACTGCACACTTACCTCATTTGCTGACAAGGAGTGTAGGATCAAATAACTGGCTTACACCGCCAGATCCTCATGAAGATATCCCAATCTATGGGTTACACTGTGCCTCTGAAGGATTGAAGACCACACTGGGACCAGACTCTTTGGTCTTTCGGGGGTACTCCTATAGGCTGGCTGCATGCCTTTTGGGCCTCGGTGTGGGAGCTGTCATGCATCTCAGCCGAGTATCTGGGCCTGGAGGATCTCTCAGTCTTACCTACCTCTTTCAATCTTGTGAAGCCACGTGTGCTAGTTGTCTACAATCCAGTACCTAGGTACTTTTCTCCAACCCCTGCTTCTCGCTCAACTCTGTCTCCACCTTCCTACTCAAGGCCTCCACACTCATAGTAGGATGTAACAGTTCCAGTAGCGGAACATTGACACCCGTTGCTTTGAAGAGCCAGTTCCTCAACTCGGCCGCCACCATGCTGTCGATGCTATAGTTCTTGATCGGCTGCACGCGCTCGATATCGTCAGTCGAGACGAAGAGCAATCTCGCCACGCGCTTGTGCATCCGGTCAACCAAAGCGCTGCTCTCATCGTCGCCAGCGACAACGATGGCATCGTTCCCCTGACCGTCCGTCGCTGATTCCAGATAGTGAAACGCCGAGAGAAGGTGCGAGAAGCACGGGTCGCTGTACCACGTCATGTCAGAGGCGGGGTACCGCTGATTATGCGCGAGAAGTCCCCTAGGCTCCAGGCCCGCAAGTAGGTGTCCCCTACTGAACTAGTTATCTGCCGTGAACGCCGAGACCGCAGGAAATTCTCGTTCGCTGTTTCCGTACTTATGAGTAAAATTCGCAACATTCTCCAAATGAAAGTCCACGTTCGTTGAGATCTCATTGGCTCGGGAAAACGAAAACCCGCCATCGACTTATCAGGAATTTTTGATTAAAAGCTGTTTCTCATCATGTATGGAGTTGCTAGTGTCATCGTCGCGGCCATTGTGCTACCATTGCTTGGCGTCTTAGCTGTATGTTTGAGGTTTTATGTGCGCATTCGGCTCACGCCCACGTTCGTTGGGATCGACGACTGGCTCATTGCTGTCTCTTGTTTTCTGGTTCTCGGCCAAGGTGCCATGCAGATTGCTGGTATGATACTGAAGCCTCGTCCCACTGATCAGAGCGTGGATACAGATATCAGTCTAGAGCTAACGATCGTTCTCGCTTTGCATAGCCGCTGTCATAGGAGAGCTTGGAAGAGATGTTGAGGCGGCTATTGATTGGCGTGCTGCACACCAGACCAAGGTATATTCTCATGAAGGCGAGCATCAAAATTCGTATTTTTGAAAATCAGAACAATATACTAACTTAAAATTCACCACAGATTGATCATGCTACCATTATCATGGAAAAATTCACGTACAGCTGCATCAAGCTCAGCGTACTCTTCTTCTATCGCCGCATCTTTGCCCAGCGCAAATCGTTTCGAATCGCGAACAGTGTTCTCATAGGACTCATCGCGCTCTGGGGTCTCTTATTCTTCGTCATTCAGGTGGTTCTTGAAAGCGATAAGACTCGTATCTCACAGGAGTGGTTACTCTTGTGGTTCGGTATCACGGATGTAGTAGGTGATGTTGCGGTCCTTGCGCTGCCATACCCGTGTATCCGCAAATTGCAAATGAGTAAGAGGACCAAAGTCGGGCTGACTTTCATCTTTTTGCTCGGCACGCTGTAAGTCGGACTTCTCCCTCTCAAACAGAGGCTACCAGTATCGTGCGAATGCTGACATGATAAATGAATAGATCGCTTGTCTTTGGCATAGTACGATTGGTATACGTCACGAAACTGTTTGCTGGTAATCTCCCCCAACGTAGTCTGAAAGGCAGTGCCTTTTCCAAAGTATGAACACTGACATTGTACAGTCTCTTTAGATCCTTTGACAGGCAGAACCAATGGCTTTGCTACCCCGCCAACCTTTTGGACAACGGCCGAAGTCTCAATTGGCCTTTTGGCAGCATGCTTCCCACCTCTAAACCCTCTGATTAGGCGAGTACCATTTTCATACAACTCATTGAAACATAAATTTGCTTCACTTTGTTCGGGCCGGAGCAAATCATGCGAGAGATTATCGAGTATCGAGAATATTGCGAACATCTATGAATTAAACGAGGGTGAGACGAAGAGTGCAAAAGAGGCAGAAAGTCAAACGAGCGACTTTGGGCCAAATAGGGTGTAGGAATTCGCGAACATTGGCAAACCCGTGTAAAATTGGTACTTATATATACCGTATTTGGTTCGTATCAGAAAACCCATGTTTCTTGTACAGTATCTTATGATGAAGTTTGTTTGGTTCTTGGCGCTAGAAACCCGAGCCGTCTCAAGATGTATTTAGATTTAGTACCTGGTATTTTAGATGTCGTAGCAATGCCCTCACGCCATTGTATAATGTCCAGGCCTATTTCTCTATTTATACGTTTAATAGGAGCTGATTGATGCACCCTTTCTCTATTCTCACTCTTGGCATCTTCGTCGCTGGCTACATCACTGCACGCTGGGATCTAGTAACAAGACTCTACGAATTAGCAATATTTGCAGCTGATCACGGTGTCGTGGAAAGCTCGGCCAGCTCCACAATGTTCTTGGGTAGAAATCTCTCCTTCTGACGCCTCACAGACTCGAGCGGCCAGTGGTTGTGCTCTAGTCTCATTTATTTTCTTCGTCCTCATCTTGCCCATTGAGCGCCTTGCAGCACGCGAGACAAACGATGTGAGAATCAAACACGTCTCTAGAGGTGGGTGAATATTGTTGACTTTCCATCTCTAGCACCCCTGTCCTGCCATCGACTGTATATCTGCGCGAGAGCAACTTAAGCGCCGAGGCTCTTTCTGAATCCATCGACAATGATACTATGGTTCTGGCAAATGAATTGTTCAGGATCTTTTGGCCGTCAGATGTTCTCAGAAATAAAGGCCAAGGGACTATAGTAGGATGGAGAAATTCTTCTTTGGATGTCTTCATTGTGGCCGTGCTACAGGATGTCGAGGTGAAATCGCAGAAGGACTATTGATCTTGGAGCTCGCTAACACAACTCAGGCGCGGAAAGTTGAAAGTGCTCTTCGAGTAGGTCTGCCGTTCCTTCCGGGGTGATTGATCCCAGTTTGACTGCTACGGAATGAGATGCCTGTTGTGTATGCAGGAGACCGTGGCCGTTGCCACCTATACCTCCATACTGAGCGCGACCACAGCCCAAATTTCCACACTGAAGACATAGCCATAGGTTCTCTTTCAGATCGCACATTGAGCAGTGACCCAAATCTGAGGCACCCGTCAACACGGGGAGCTACAGTTCTATTCATAGACATACCCTGAGAATCGATCTTTCGAGCAGTGTCTTGTTCCAGGCATAATGTATGTTCACATGCCGTATATTCTTGCTCCCATGCTTGTACTTCCGCCTGCCGTGACTATCCACGGTTCCACCTCTTGTCTTTTGTGGCATAAGATCAGAAAGTCAAGGAGGCTGCTAGCCGCCTTTGACGGTGTGGTTGTCTGAGCCGATGGACTTGGTAGAAGACTATGGTTTGAGACACAGACCGCGCGAGCTCCTTCCCCCCGATATTCGGAAGGCGTAGTAGGCCTGCTGTGTTCAAGCATAGTGGGAAATAGTCGCGCTATCACATTCGCTTCGTAGTACAATGCGATGCAGGTAGCCGTTGATGCAAGGAGTTGGAGGAGCGTGTCCGGGTGATTGCCTAAATGTCACTACGGAGCCAGCCCGGAAACGAGTTAAGCTCTGATGTGTTGGAATGCAACCCCCAGCTAGTGTAATTAGCTTGCAGCCAAAATGGAGCTACCAGCTGCTAGGGAAGAAACCGGAGGTCCAAGCACGGAATGCATGCGCAGGCCTGCTATTGGAAGCTTGTGAAAGGGGTAGCCTCTCATGAGGCCTACATAACTGGACTGCACCCACCTGTGTAGATTTTCCTTTATGCTTTTGATTCAGTCATATTTGAACCTGATCCTTCCCAATTAGGAATAGCGCCGAGGATTAGCCCTAGCCCTAAGCTATCATACATAGTAAACAATTGTTTCCTACCAAATTTGCTCGTCATAATCCAACATGATGCACCGAATTCTCTTCCTTTTCCAAGTCAACGAGCGTCAACGGCTGTCTGAATATATTCTGGGGAACCTGCGACTGCATGGTGATGCCGTTATCTCTGGAAACTCATCAGTCTCCTTTGCAGATGGAACCTGATCCAGTCATACCTGATAATTGGTTATCACTTTCCTCATACGCCTCAATCGTCGCCATAGTCGCCTTATACCGCCAACCGATATTTTGCCTTTACGCCCCTTGACCAGATCCCTAGCTTAGCTCCCATTCCGCACAGCCATTGCTTCTTCGGTGCTCTTGTTGTCGTAGGCTGGGTGGTGCTGGTGGGAAGTTCATTGGAGGCGCAGTAGATGCTGAACATTGGCACTGTGCACTATAGATGTCAGTAGGGTTTGTACTCCCGGGGATTTGTAAGGGAGCCTTACCCTCTTTGGCCTCCGGCAGAGGTGACTTGGAGGATCCACCCCCCGTTGGGCTAATCCCTCACGACCTCCACAGCCGTCATCACAACATTGATTGAGTCGAAGGAATTGACTTCCATTTGTCTCTTGATCTGGCTATCTGATAGCTCTTCAAAAGGTCTACTGTACCCTACATTATTGACCATCACATCGACGCGGCCGAACTTATCAAGTGCGGTTGCGAAGGCTAATTGGATGTCGCACCAGACCCTGCTCCCTGTCCTGGAGAACCAGTACATTATTCAAAATGACATTTAACTCGATAGACGGCCGGTCAAGACGACGTCACGAGGATCAAATCCGTCATAACGCAAACCCCTTCAAAATGCAGGATTCTGCGACATAGGAGGCGCATCAGAAACGACTGAAGTTGCTCCCTCGAAGCGTAATCTTCGAGATGGAATTCATTTTTATAATCGTGCATCTCAACGATCCCTTCAGCATATTCAGGGAGCTACACAAATCTGGGATCCTCAATCTGGAGACATTTCCAAGTCAACGCTAAGTAAGCGACGGCGGCAGCAAACAGTCCAATATGCCTCGGACGATGCTCGGGGAAGAGGACAGTCAAAACGGTCACGAGCATCGGCCTCGTTCGAAGCTGGTGAAGATCCTTCTAAGCCGTCCAACCCTCGAAACTATGAGCAGGGTTCTGAGCAGAACAAGCGTAGCATCAGTACCAACCGTAAGTATTCGCACCAACATGATTGGGGGTTAGTGATAGGGTTCTCTCCAAGTGCTAGGTTAATTCATCCTGCTACTATTTATATATTGGAAGTTTCATGTAGCCGATAGTCGAAATAGGAGCAGTATTTTTTTCGGGGGTCAAATGCATGCCTACTTCTTTTCCCGTTTTCTGCTTCTGCCCATCCTAATTCTGCCCTTAACTGCTTCTTCCTCCTCTCAACCACAGGAAAGACACATCAAGGTGCAACAGGACCTTCAATATATTATTGAGTGCAACTGGCACAAGGTCTGCACCTCTTCTTCACAAGCAGGGACGAGCCGGATATTCGCGATTCTCTCGACATTTCTGCCAACCAACAAGTCACAATGCAAAATGCAGGGATAGACAAGGATATCACCGACCTCATATCTGGTCGATTTGATGCAGATTGAAGACTTCTAAATTTGTTGCCATATCGTGACAAGATTCAAGACACATTGGCCAAACGTGCCAAGGGCGTGTAAGTGAATAACGATGACGGAGTGTTAGCGTTAAAGAATCTCGGCTGACCGTTCTACAGGTTTCGATGGGTTGAATGCCAATTTAGGTCTTTGCAGTCGTGTCCTCGCAGTGAAGATCACCTCGACCGCCTACTCGGTTCGCTGCCTCAATCACTAGACGAGACGTACGAGCGGATGTTGTGTAACATTGACCATTCTTTAGTCGAAGACGCTCGGCGGATCTTGACGTTGCTTTGCTTTGCTTCAAGGCCATTAACGGTGCGAGAGATTATCGAGGGCATCGCCGTCGAAATCAACACCTCTACAGGACTGAATCGTAAACGTCGGTTGGAGGATTCCAACGATATTCGCGAGATATGTGTAGGCTTTATCGATATCGGTCTCGGTACCGACCACACTACTGAGACTTACCACGAAGAAGAATTGACACGAACCGTTCGGATTGCTCATTTCTCTGTTCAGGAATACTTGGAATCCGAACGTATCCGGCATCAGAAGGCTGCAATATTCAGTTTAACCAGCGTTACGGCACATGCCGAAATTGCACAGATCTGTCTAACTTACTTGCTTGAGCATGGCCTTTCGAGCTCGAACTTGGATCAGAATCTGCTCGAGGGATTTCCATTAGCCAAATTCGCGGCCATGTATTGGTATCGCCACTACCAAACCACGGCAAAGCACGATCCCGGACTGGAGGATTCCATCTTGAAGTTATTCCAACGTCACGATTCATTTGCAACTTGGGTTAAGTTACACGACATGGATAGGTCCTGGGACACCCTAAGCACGAAACAATGCACTACTTTTTCCACTTCCATTCTTAGAGTTTCACAGCGTCAAGGGATCAGCCTCATCTTAAGCTATATGTTCTTATAGCGCTCATTGCAGCGAAGACTTATTGGGATATTATCGCACCACCTATCACACCTCTGGGGAGCAATGGAGAATGAATTCTGGCACTATGGATGCTATATGCTCCAAAGCTCCACATTTTGGCTGGTCACTCTGGTAATTGACATTTCACAATGAATTAGTCCTTAATAGTCCGTCTAGTTACGAATACTATCGATCCATACCAAATCTTTCGCAAGTTTCACACTCTCTGTGATCGACACGGCGTCCCGGTCAAGATACAGAAAATCAGTGACAGCTTCGTCCAAAAGGGCACTGTGGTCCAAATTAAGCCCAACATTACCGCACCGGCTACTCGAACGGAGCTTTATATCGCCACCCCAGAACTTCTTCATGACCGTCAACAGATAATCCGATGTACCGGGCAGACGGCTGGCCTGACGCTTGATCAAGGAGGTGTAAGACTGTCCATATGGAAGGGCCAGAGTGAAGCTGTCACTGCATACCATACTCTTAGGGAATCTGACTATGTCAGCCCCCAAATCAGAACGAAAGCTCGCGAGAAGACCTTGACTGATATGTTTTTGTGCAGTCCTGTACTAAAGCAAAGCCTTTTCTGCGAGGTCGACGGATGTCGGATCTTCCGAGTACTGATGTCTCTCACCTTCGACGCAAGCACCGACACCGGAATCTACGCGATGGCGTCGTCAATCTGGTTGACCAAGTTGGTCGTGAGGAACATGAACCCTTTGTAATACTTTAGTTCTCATAAAAACACAGAGATAAGGACATTGCGGTGGATGTTGCTGAGGGAGCGTTGCTCCAGAAATACGTCGGTTTTTGTTTGCTGGTGTCAAGGACGTCGTGAAACACTGAACTTATGGAACACTTCCGGATCGATCTTTGCGATGCGTACGGCAGTCATTCTATACCAGCTTCATATAACCTATTCTACTTCTAGATTCCAATTACAAATCTACCCCAAGCTACGACGTTCCACCCACGACCTGCAACTCTCTACCATCCACCATCCACTCTCCACCTACTAGCCTCCTACCCTCCTACGACCCACTACTATTCTCTATTCTTCACTCTCTTGTCATTCGATTACAAGTCAACTGCCCTTTAGCCCTCCACTCTCCATCAAATATACAAATAGTAATAGTTTCAAGGTTACTCTAGAACTGATAAAGGTGTATCAAAGGAAGAGGGAACCAAAAAGGAGTACTACATCGACCGGGATAAATGTTGAGACCGCAGGAGCGGATGAAGCAATACGGACTCTCCAGGTCAAGTGATCAGAAGTAACGGACACACTCCATACATGATCCAATAACTTTGCATCATTAAGATGATAGATTTGGGGGTTGCGGCGTAAAGCACTTCGGATTTTCGGGCCCTCCCATATGGTTGCCCCCTCCACTATATGCGCTACGGTCAAGGCTTTATCGGCCTGATTTGGATTGAGGACGTTGTAATAGGAGCTCTGACTGCTAGGTGAAGGCTTACCGGTGTTCAAGAGTGGAAAAGGGCGGCCATGTTATCTGCGTGGGAGCCTGGGCAGAGATAGCGAGGGTCGCCGTAGGCTGATGTGGTGGAGCGCCAGTATTTGCTTGGTGGGTGATTGGCGGTGGAGGAGCGTAGAGGGATTGGACCGGTGTCATTCATCCAATATCTTGCAGTGATCGATGCAGCTTTCAGCTAATCTGAGCAAGTTGTCTCTTTGTATCCGAACCGATCTGCCATGACCTTATAGCTATTGCTTTGTCAACCCCAATACGCTCCCTTCTGAACCTCCCTCCGGCAAGGCATCTCGCCTTGCAGTTCCTTCCTTCTCAGCTTACATCAAGTAGCTAGCATAGGCGTATAAAACAATCAATCAATCAATCAATCAATAAATATATAATATTATATATTACTAAGTATATGCCTATGAATTAAATTCATAACGTTAATATTTAATTATGGAGATGATGGAGATCTCTACAACAATCTGGGCGTCTATCTCCGCTACATTCTCCTGATAGCGCTTCATGCTAGCCATGAGACTCAATAGTAGCCGAATAACTCTCGGAGAACCATGCGCATCACTCAAGGATAGCCATATGCCTCAATGATAGACAAATGAGACTCAGTGATAGAAAAAGAGACTCGATGATAGCCTAGGAAGCCTAGGAGGCCCTGGAGAAGACTGCGCAATACTCAATAATAGTAGCAATGAGACTCAATGATAGCCTTAAAGGCCTAGAAGAAGACTGCGCAACACTCAATGAGACTCAATGAGACTCAATAATGGCTTAGGAGGTCTAGGAGAAGACTACGCAACACTCAATGATGGCCATGAGACTCGATGATAGACAAATGACTTAATGAGACTCAATGATAGCTAAATGGCTGTCGGAGAAGGATGCGCAGCACTCAATAGTAGGAAAATGACTCAATAAGACTCAATGATAGCCCTGAGACTCACGCTTGGGCACGCAGTTTTTCTTTCTTTCGAAATCCGCTCCGAGATGCCTATCAAAGCGATAAGTATGACCTGATGATCATAAGTTACACAAGGCAGATCTCCCGCATCGTCAAGCCAGTCCCGTTCGCATCCTTTGCCTCCTTCAAAGCTTCCCCAAACATCACGCCATGCACATAGCTCTCCCCCAAGAGCTGATACACCGACCCCATCTCGCCAGCCACAGGTCTTAGCAAAAACGGTGCGTCGGCACCGCACAGGATCCAGATCTGATCTCCCGTTTGTACCGCTTCGGGCCCGGTACCCATATACTCCTTTGATGTGCGGTAGAGCCGGCGACGGTGGGAGACGCGGACGAGAGCGTTGTGATAGCGGTGGGGATCGCCGTGGTTGGTAAGGTTGTTGTGGGGTCCTGGATCGTTACCTTGGTGTTGGTGGTTCCCAAAGACGGATGATGCGGCGAAGGCGGTGAAATCGGCAAAGTGCTGTTCTACTGACAGGTCGCGATAGTTGGCTGAACGGAGACCGGCAGTTAGGACCATGCTCAAGGCGGCTGCAAATGGCTCACCGGTCGGGTAGGGTTTATCCGTTTGGGAGACTTTGGACGCCGTTTGCAGAATCGAAATTAAGGCTTTATGCTCATCGAGTGTGAGATTGGAGCGAGACGTAAATCGGAGCGGCTCCTCTGTGGAGGATACTGTATCGAAATGGAGGCCTCTTGTATGCAATTTCTCTTCGGTGATGGTCGGCAGTGGGTGATTGAAGATACCGCAAGCGTTGAAATATGGAATCCAAGTCAGTACGTAGTCTTCCTGCTCAACAGGGAAGCTGTATTTCTAATCAGCCAATTTCAAATAGATGAAAAAGGGCGGCGACTAACAGCGGCACCCAAGATAGTCGATCGGTATGCAGAGGACCACCGTGACTCACGAAAGAGAGGAGGTTTATCCCCCTTGGTAGCTGAAGCAGTGCCTTCGCGACATCCGTGTAGACCTCCACTACAGACTTTGCATAGCTCGGCACAATCATTGAAGCCACTCCTTGAGAGCCAGAAAATCCAAGTAACGCGTATACCTTGTCCCTTGGATCCGTAGATTTAAAAATCCGTGCCTGGTGAATAAGTCTCTGAAATGGAATGGTGTCGATGTAGCTACCGCGCATTATGACAGCATTGCTTACACCTTGAACAGTATTGTAAATTCCTTGCGAGACAATCACATTCGTGGGTGTAATCTGGCCTCTGTTGGCATCCAACCAGTCGATCCAACACGCCGCGACAGAGATGATGTCAAAGTCGATCTCCAAGTCCCCCAAGAGTGCCCGTGCTTCACCAGTTCTGGCTGCATGAGCCTCTTGGATCACCCAGACCCGTTGGAACCATGCTCGCGCGAATAATTTTTGCAAGGCTTTCCAAGACCCAGCATCAAATGAGACGAGCGGCTCCACCTTCGACCCTGTTCGGTCAAGCATCTCCCGAATGTTGACCTCATTCGTGACGTTGATGTCAACTTGAAGGACTTGGCAACATGCTTTGGCAATTTGCTCCGCCAACACGAAAGCTGCTTTTGCATCCCCACTAAGGTCTGACCCTAGCCATATCATGACCCGGCTTGAGTTAGTATATACTTGCTTCATGATCCTGACTTGTTGGCATCGCTCCGCTATATCTTCTTGGTTAATGCACAAGGCATCAACCCAAAGGAACCTTGAAGCCGAACCAGGTCCTGGGCGCAGTCGTAATAGCACTTCATGGAGGCTGCGGGTAATGTGTACAATCTGGTCCTGGCAAATGAGAGTAGTCTTGCAGGATGTATCACCCCATACGTAGGACAAGGCTTCATATGGCATACCGCGCTCGAGGCTTTGTGAATGAAGTCGACATACAACAGGCTCAGCAGTAGACCCAGGAAGAATCTCAGCGACCCGAATATGACTATTTGTTGGGAGTTTATCGTAATTGTAGGAAGTCGCGTCATGATTTTCCAACGAGGCTGATGAAGTCGCTCCCGGGTCCTGTGACTGCTGGAAAATGCTAGAGGTGCAATCGTTGAGGCTTTGTTGCCAATTGAAAGGCGTCATTACCATATGATCCGAGATTTTGATAGATAGAGGATACGTTCTTCAATTATGAGCATTCTTGAATCATACACAAGGTAATGATGGAAGATTCCAAGTCCCGAGATGCGCTCGAGTTCAGTAATCTTGTCATCATTTGAGTTGTCATTATTTGATTGGTGCCAGACGTTTGTCATCTGGCTGCCCTACCAAGATCAAATCCTAGTCTTTATTACTTATATATTATACAATAGCAAATGATAAGAGGGATTAGTGACTGCTATGACACGAAAAAAAGACCTTTGATATATTTTATATATATATATGATACACCTTAGGAACCGCCAATCCGAAAAAAAAGAAAAAATTGCCGCCTAGGGCTACTACAACAACTGTTGGAATACAACCCCCGGTTAGTGTAATTAGCTTGCAGCCACCATGGAGCTACCAGGCACTAGGGAAGGGACCGGAGGTCTGAGCACGGAATGTATGCGCTGGCATGCTATTGGAAGCTTGTGCAAGGGGTAGCCTCTCGTGAGGCCTACATAACTGGCCTACACCCACCTGTGTAGATTTTCCTTTATGCATTTACTTCAGTCATTTTTGAACCTGAACCTTCCCAATTAGGAATAGCGCCGAGGATTAGCCCTAGCCCTAAGCTATCATACATAGTAAACAATTGTTTCCTACCAAATTTGCTCTTCATAATCCAACAACAACTAAGTACAATAACAAGAAATTCGAGGGATTCGTTAGTTTTCACCTTAATCTGTCCGACCCCTCCCTCGTTCGTTCACTCTATGCACTAACAAACGCCATCCCACCCTACATGCAGCTCTATAACATAATCTAATATACCTAACGAATGGATAGGAGCTGTATTCTGCTGAGGCCCAGAATAACGCATCAGGGCAATAAACAGCGACATCATGTCTATTATTTATCTCAAGAGAGGGAGACACGGCTGCGGTCTTTTCGTCCTGTAGAACTCTTTTGTTTTATAGTTCTGATGGTTGTTCAGCTTGCAATATTCTGCCATCCTAGGACGTTTTATCCGTGCTGAGAACACCCTCCCCCCTCCTTACTAGTGTCATCACGCTGGGCTGGGAAACATCCATCGCAAGGCCACTTTTGTCACCATTGGTTGGCTACGTCCTCTCAAAGAATCCCCGGGCAATGCGAAAGTGGCGCGACTGGCGAGACGGAAAGAATGATAAGAACAGAGGGAAAACAAACGATCTACCGCGCGGCACCGGGGCAGATAGCCAGCCAGGGCCCCCAAGTGAGCCACAGGATGTAAACTTTCAACAAGGGGCGCCGGGTGAGCGCCGCGATGAAGGAAGTCACGGCCCCTCTGGAATGCACGTCTTAGTTGCCAAAGCGTCAGATGAGGAGGCTGAAAGAAGCCGAAAACATGTACCTACGGGCATTGGCAGGATTATGGTCGGAAAAATATGGGATGGTGTGGGATATTGAGATTTTTGCCATACCATGGGATGGGATGTGATGGGATGGTATGAGGCCTTTGACTCCCATCCCACTGTGGGTTGGTATGGGATTTTACTGGTATCGTCCTATGGGACGGGGGATCTCTGGGATAGATTGTATAAGATAAGGCGTTAATAACCGCAGCATCATTCGTCACCATTACAGAAGTATACCCCCAGCCCCAAGCACGCCGACCATATCATTCCTCGCAGTCTTCCCTCCTTCCTCTTCAATCAACCTATCCGAGATTCAGCCTCTGCGCCGCAAGCCAATCTCCGCCTCGTCGAAAACCCTCGCCAGAGACCTACAGGCAGCGCCTTTTGCCTCGCCTTTTGCCCCCCCCTTAAATCCAAATCCTCCATAGTTGCACCTTACCCCACAAGTTTCTTTCTGCGATAAGTCTTGCGTCCCTGTTTCATCCGGCCGGGGTCGCTGTCCTCAGCATTTTCTGCGATCACACGGACGCACTACATCATATACTAACTAATACAAGTAATGCGGATTATGCGGATCAAAAACCGATTTGAAATGCAGCCGGATTGACTGTTTGAGGTGCTCCTACGGGTTCCGGTAGGGGGATGACGAGGTTTTTAGAAGTAGAGGCAGAGGGATAGGCGGGGTTGGGTACGTATCCAGTAATGGACGAGCGGCCATATTGATACTGCCGAAGTTGCTGCGATGGATGGAGTCTGCGGTTTCCCCAGAGATCTGCATCACAGAGAACTGATCCCCGAGGCTGTCCCGGATGGCCTGATTTCGGCGTGGCACCAGTGATTGCTTCTTCGACGAGACGACGAGGGACTGAACGCAAAGTGGTTTGTAGATCTGATCGTAGACGAGTTCGGGATCGAACACTTTCTAAGTCAGCACCACGATTCAGAGACTGGCGGTCGACTTATAATGCATTCCCCGCGGGTAAGCGTCGACAAGGATAACAGAAACGATATAGGATGTCCAGGTATTTCGGGAAGGTCGTACTGCGTGCCGAGTTTCAAAAAGTTGGTGAGATGTTCGGAGAGATCGGTCGAGATGGGATTTGCATGCCGACTCGAGCCCACGTAATCAAATGATTCAACGGCGGTTCGAGCTGTATGCTTCACGGCCTCGCCGAAGTACCACGTTAAATGAAGCGCTGAGAACAGACAGCCAATGCTCTGCATCTCAGAAAGTGGTTGGGTTCTGAGAAGTACACGATCGTGCGGGGAAGTAAGAAGCATCAGGGTACGTAT
>BLJB01000323.1:0-52310 GCA_013423325.1 Usnea hakonensis | reverse complement strand
TATATATTAAATCCCTATATAAAGATAGAGATATTTAGAATATATACTATATATAAGAATAGAGGTATTTAAATATTTTAAATAAAGAAAAGGTACTTTATATAAAGTAGAAAGACTTACTATAATCTTTTATATCTTAATATAGACGAGTAAGGGTTAGCTAATCTAGATTAAGTCTATAGTTATTAATCCCTTCTTTAGGATAATAGAATAGAACTAATAATTTCCTCTATATTAATTTCGAATAATTTAATTATTAATATATATTATATATATTCTACTTATTAATAAACTATATAACCTTCGTATAAATTATAGGTAGATAGATAGTAAGGATTATAATCTAGTCTAAAAGCGAATCTTTAGAAAAGAAGTTAGAATCCCTAAACGTATAAAAGAAGTTAATCTATTTTCTAAAAAAAGACTTAGTTAATTAGGCCTACTATAATTTAATTTATTAATTAGCGGTATTTATCCCGTATATATAATATTCCCTAAACGTTATTTATAGGTCTTTTACTTATTAAAGAGTAAGATATACTTAAGCTATTAGAATAATCTCGATACTATAATCGGATTATATAAATTAAGGCTATTAATTAAGAGTAGAAGAGGAGATCGTATTAAGATAACTATATAGAGTACTAATAGCTATACGATTTAAAATCCTTATTATATACTAGGATATATATCAAAAGTAGATATTAATTCTAGTATAGATTTTAATATTAAAATCCTATAGCTTATTATAACCGTCGATAAACTAGATAAGATTTAGATTAGAGATAATATATTTACCTTATATATATTAGAGATCTTAAAGTTATTAATTAATAATATTAGAAAAGAGTATATAGTATATAGTAAAAAGACGATCTCTAAGAGAAGTTAGTAAATCTAAATAGAAAAGTCTTATATAAAGAGTATCTAATTACTAGATATCTAAGCTTCCTAAAATACTCTACTAATATTTCTTTTTTAAGGTTCTATATTACGCCCTTCCTAGCCTCTTTTTTAATAAGTCCTTATATAACTTTATCTATATAATCTCTAGCCTCCTAATTTATCTCTAACTATTTATATCTAAGCTCTTTCCTAATTTATATAAGACTAGTAGTAATAATAGTAAAGCTATTAATTTAAAGCTATTATAATATCTCTTTATTTAAAGCCCTAGCTCGATAAAATAGAATATAAATATATTATCGTAGTTCTTCTATATCCTTTATAAAGTCTCTATAAGAGATATCCTACTTTCTAAAGTAACGTTATAGCGTACGAGGGTAAATAACTAGGTCTTTATTATTAGTAAGCTAAATAATAATCTTATAGTATTTCTACTAGTTAGAGACTTAATAAAGGATATCGTCCTTATAGTCTTCTAGCCCTTTAGAGTAATAACTACCTCTATAACTACCTCTACTAGGCATTATAATTCGTACGAAAAAGATAGATAGATTATATTAATAGTAGATTGAATTGATAGTGGAGTAAATACGAAAAAAAAAAAAAAAAAAAAAAAGTTTTGATATTGTCATATAGCCAGCCGTCGTCCACCCTATGGCGGGAGAAAATTTCCCGCGTTTTCGTGCCGTTTTCGCGTCTGAATCCTCTCCACCTGCCTTTTCAAGGCAGCGACGACGTCAAGCCGAAGGCTCAAGCTTGGAAAGAGCTCCGGAGGACCTCGTGATTTAGCCGGCGTCATGCCGACCGTACTTTGGGGGCAATGCTTTCAACGTCTGCTTTACATAATCTTTCGCGCTCCTCACAATGTACAGACATGCTCTCTCGGTGCAATTTTCTCAAGTGCTTTACCTCTGAATCAATGTGAATACTCGGAATCTTACTGTTGTACTAAACCGCCAATCGACATCATGCACTGCTTGCGCTCTTGCGTCTTTTCTGCGCTGGCTTTCTCTCTCTTTGGTTTTGACAGTGGTGCCGCAAGCATTTCTGCACCACAATCAACAAATACAAGCTTAATTACGAGTTCTATATATGATACGCGTTTCGCAAACGTGACCTGGGACAATGCTGCATGGCAAGTTCGCACCACTAATTTGGATCAAGGCCACTACCAGTCACGAATGAGTATAGCTAATGGCTACTTGGGCATCAATGTCGCAGCAGCAGGCCCCTTTTTCGAAGTCGATGTGCCGGTAGCTGGGGACAACATCAATGGCTGGCCTCTTTTTGGCGAAAGACAGACCTTTGCTACAATAGCCGGCTTCTTTGATGAGCAGCCAACCACAAACGGAACCAATTTCGAGTGGCTTAATCAATATGGAGGAGAAAGCGTCATTAGTGGCGTGCCCCACTGGGGTGGTATAGTTGTAGACCTTGGTGCGGGCATATATCTCGATGCAACTGTGGACAACAGCACCATCTCGAACTTCAGCTCCACTCTGAATGCCAAGAAAGGTGTCTCGACCTGGTCGTACACCTGGAGTCCTGCCAATTCGAGCGGCACGTCATTTAACATAATTTACACCATGTTCGCTCACAAGCTATACGTTAATCAAGGATTTGTGCAACTACAAGTCCGACCGTCCGCAGATACGAATGTTTCCATCGTCAATGTCCTCGACGGAACAAGCGCTGTTCGAACAAACTTCACCGGCAGCGGAATGGAGGGAACTCAAATTTATTCCGCGGTGACGCCATACAATGTCCACAATGTGACCGCATACATCTATGCTACTATGGAAGGCTCAGCTGAAGTTGACGCTCCATCTCTTGCAGTAGTGACCAACAAGGCTTACATCGGAGTCAACCAGTCGAGCATCGCGCAGGCAGTAAATGCTGCTCTGAAAGCAGGTCAAACAACAACAGTGACGAAGTATATTGGGGGAGCGACCTCAGATGGGTTTCTGGACCCCCAGAGGACGGCTCAAGGTGCCTGCATGCAAGCTATCGAGACGGGTTTCGAAAAGTCATTGGCAACCCACATGGAAGAATGGGCTGTTGTTCTAGCACCGGATTCTGTCGACAATTACACTTTTCCGGAGAATGGTACCCTGCCGAACGATACATACATTATTGAATCCGCTATCACTGCTGTGCTCAACAACTACTACTTGTTGCAAAACACAATAAGTGCAAATGCCCTGTCGATTGCCAGCAATGCGCCAATCGACACCTGGAGTATCAGCGTTGGAGGCTTGACTTCGGATTCGTATGCGGGGCTCGTTTTCTGGGATGCCGAAATCTGGATGCAACCGGGTCTGGCGGTGTCGCATCCTCAAGCAGTCAAGCAGATTGCCAATTATCGCGTTGAAAGGTACGGGCAGGCCAGGGCCAATGCGCAGACTGCGTATCAGTCATCGAAGAATACCACAAGCTTTTCAAGTGATGCTGCTGTCTTTTCTTGGACCAGTGGGCGGTACGGGAACTGTACAGGAACTGGGCCCTGCTTCGGTATTCAGTTTTGAAGGCTCCAAGGCATGATAGCTGCTGATTGAATCATAGACTACGAGTACCACATCAATGGTGATATTGCTCAGGAGTTTGCCAATTATTGGGTCGCTTCGGGAGACACCGAGTTCTTCAACGCCTCTCTACTTCCTATTTATAACTCTATAGCCACTTTTTACTCCGAGGTCCTCACTAAGAACGGCTCGTCTTATGTCTTGACAAATATGACCGACCCCGACGAGTATGCGAATGGTGTCGATAATGGAGGTTTTACCATGCCTTTGATCGCAGACACACTGAGCAATGCGAACATGTTTCGCCAGATGTTGGGAATGAGCGCCAACGCGACGTTCGAAGACATTGCAGCAAACGTTTTCATCTCTCGAGACTCCGGAGCCGGCATCATTGATGAGTATACAGGGATGAACGGAAGTATCGCGGTCAAACAGGCTGATGTTGTCTTGAACACGTTTCCTCTAAATTACCAGAACAACTACACGGCGCAAGACTCTTTGAACGATCTTGAATTCTACGCTGGGAAGCAGTCCTTGGATGGACCCGGCATGACATATGCAATTTTTAGCATCGTCGCCAGTGCGGTCGATCAGGCAGGATGTTCCTCGTACACATATCAGCAGTACTCTGAGCAGCCGTATGCTCGAGCTCCTTGGTTTCAGCTCTCTGAACAACTCATTGATGACTACACCTTGAATGGCGGCACCCATCCGGCCTACCCATTTCTGACCGGACATGGGGGCGCGAACCAGGTCACTGTCTTTGGCTACCTAGGTCTGCGTCTCACTCCAGACTTTACACTTCATCTCGACCCATCGCTACCGCCTCAGATACCAAATCTCAAGTACCGGACATTTTATTGGCAAGGCTGGCCTATATCTGCCATCGCGAATCAGACACACACCACAGTGACCCGACTGAGCGAGCCCTTTGCGACCGCCAATCAGACCTTTGCCAATACTTCAATACCAGTACAGATTGGCAATAGCAACTCAACCACCTACCAGCTCCCACCCAACGGCACCATCACTCTTCAGAATAGGAACATTGCCAACATCACAGCCGTTGCTGGAAATATTGCCCAATGTCTCCCAGTCACATCTCCGGATGATTATCAGCCTGGCCAATTCCCCATTTCAGCAGTCGATGGCGCCGCCTCGACCAAATGGCAACCAAATCTTTCAAACACTAGCCAATCGATCACTGTCAGTCTAGCCACCCAAGCCTTTCAACCGGTGACTGGTTTCTTCTTCGATTGGGCCCAGAATCCCCCCACAAACTTCACCGTAGTCTTCCACAACGACTCCACGGTCGACACCTCGGCCATAACGGCAACGAGTCAAAGCAGCGTTCCAATCAGCATGCCATACAACGCGACGCAGATCAATCTCATCACGCCTTATTTGAGCAATACGACCAATGTGACGCTCAGTCCGGCGGTGTACAGTGGCAGCTACGCGACGTTGATGGTGCAGGGTAGTCAGGCGAGCAATGCTAGTAATGCGACAGGGGCCACGGTGGCGGAGTGGGCGATTATTGGGAGTGAGGAACAGGTGCTGCCGGTTGGTGGATTGGATCGGAGGAGGGGCGTTGATGTGAAACGGTTGTTGAGGAGATGAGCGATTGGATTGGATTGGATTGGATTGGATATAGGGAGACGGTACAAGGAGGTTGAAAAAGTCAAGATTTAGGGATAGATATACGATGATGATGGTCTTGAATGGTACTATAATCTGTATGTGGAAAAGCTAAATCACAGGGCTAGATATACAGTGATGATGTTCTTGAATGGTAATATAATTTGTATTTGTTGGGACTCTGAACGGACCTACCACAGTCCTAGAATCGTATCTACAGACTGCGTCATATCTACCGTGTGAACGGACCTAAAGGCAGAACCCATCCTCAATCGCAGGCAAGACCCTCCATCATGAACAAACCACAGTGTCCAAATCACACCGTCATATCAATCCTATCACAGCACGGACGCAGATTTCGCGTCCGAAAATAGCAGAGCGGTTTTTTTATGCGGCGTCCTCTGGGCATTTTTCCGCACGCGCAGATAGTGTGTGGTGTGTGGAGTTGAGTTGAGTGCTCTGGATGGGTTGATGGATTCGCTAAGAGGCGGGCGTTCATGTGGGTGCGTATGGAAGATTTGCTGTGTTGTTATTGGAAGTAATAAATCCCATTTTTTCTCCTCCCTACAATGTCAAGTAGTTATAATACATCACTTGTCCGACCCGCCCGTCATAGCCAGCACGGCTACCCCGATGAGAACCCACCAATACCTGGTTGCAATATCGGCTGTCAGTCGATCGATATTCCATAGGAGGTATATGAAAACATCCCAGGGAGAGAAACAACTTTAATAAAAGGAGGAGGATGGAGGATAATGGAAAACAACTCACTTCTGCAACAGCGTCTTCTCAACCACCTCTTCCCCTTCCTCGCCCTCTTTCCCCCCCACCCCGGCACCCGCTCCCTTAGATACCCCTTTCCCCTTAACCGCTTTATCAAACATGACCTTAGGCGCCGGCTTCGTGCTCAGGATATCGAAATCCCCCCTCCCACCACTCCTCTCATCAGCGTTCCCTTTCCCTTTTGCCTTCTTCTTACCCCCCGCATCACCATCGTCATCATCACTCGATACCCAAGAGCGCCAACTCGCCCCCACAACACGACCCTTCGTATCCAGCACTATTCTAAACCGGCCCTGACATGGCGAATGGAAACCGTGTGTCGCCGTCACGCTGCTCCTGTAGCTCTGCCCGTTGGGATCATCGCGGTCGAGGTAGACGACTACGCTTGTTAGGGCGGTCGGGTCGGAAGTGCTATTTGGGGGTGGGGTGAAGGATGTTAGGGATGAGAGGTGAGGGGTGCGGGGGGAGTAGGTGAGGATGGCGAGAGGGTGGGGGGTTGATGATCGGGTGGGAGAGGGGTGAACGGGGAGGTAGTGGAGGGTGGCGGTGTGGAAGGGTGGGGGGGAAGGTTGGGTGGTCGTGGTTGTGGTGACGAGGAGGGCGGTGGAGAGAAATAGAAGGAGGGTGAGTGGGGATAGCATTATTGGTAGGGATGATGTACAACATACAGAGGGAGTGAGTGTTTGCATGGCTCGCGCTGGTGGTAATATGTGAGTTTGTCTTTATGGTCAACCGTTTGAATGCTTAGTGTGCTTTTAAAAGTCCAGGCAGATCTCATCCGAAGCCACGAGGCCACTACATAAAGTATTGTCTACATTCTGGCAGAGAGTATATAAGCATCGAATTTCTCGGAACTGTTAGGGAAATTATGGTGTGAGAACAGGTAATTTGTTAGAATGCTGGACTAGCAGTGCAAAGCAAATCGCCATGTAGAGTACCTGGTGCCATATGAGATACGCCTCTGAGAAAACATGTCATCCCCACTGTTACAACCGCCCAAGTCTCTGTGATACTGTCGAGCATACGATGGGTACAACAAACAGTCACGCTCATACCTCGTCCAGTCTCGGTATCTAGGCATGAGTCGCCTGATCGTCGGTATCAGTATTGGTCTTGCTTGAATCGCTAGTATGGCTGTCGCTGACGTTGACAGCGAGGAAGCTCTTCGGTAGCTTCACTCTGCAGATATACTATTAGCATGGACATCGGATATGGGGACACGAAACATCTCACGTGTGAAATCTCGCGCGCAACGTCTCAATGACTTCCTTCCAATCCATATGCGTTGTCAAGCTTCTTCTCGGCGCACAGCCAATCGAATGCTTCGAGTCGAGTTGAACGTCCAAGGGATCAAAGGTATGGCAACCAGGGGTAATGGTAATTCGAATGCTATAGGTGAACGTATCTGCGTCTTTGTCTTCGGATTCGTACAACTCGAAGGTTATATGCGAAAGGTAATCCAGTTCCGGAATTGCGTTCCTCTCGATTTTCGTCTTTATGCCGCCCTCAAGGATACAATTGACAAGGGTGTAAATGTGTGATTCTTTTGTGAAGTAGACAAATGACTTAGCCTCTTCCGAGGCTTGCACTTCTTCCAAGTCGTTGACAATCTCCTTCAACAGTGGCAAAGACGTCAAGAGGCCGATCTCCAACTTCTCCTCATCGCTGATGCCGTACTCTTGGGGACACACAAAATCAAAGAGGACCTTGCTTAATTTAAATAGCTCTCGCAGGTTCTCGAGTTGGGCATCCCATTTAGCTTTGCTTTGACCGGTGCCTTTGTACAGCTTGAAATAAGATTCTCTGGGTTCATCTCCTGTCTCGGGCTGTGGTGATGGAGGACTCATAATCGACTTCCGGCGCAGGCCCATACGATGCGCTAGATTGGGATTGGGAGTCTTTTCCACGGGTGCGTCGACAGTTCTCTCACCTCCACTGCCTTTTCTCTTATGCTTCAGAAGGTTGGGAGAGCTCTTTGATGGAATTTCCGAAATGGCTTCTAGAGAAGTTTTTGGATTTTCTGTGGATTCTCCATCAGGCATACTTGCGTCAGGCGTAAAGACCCACTCTAAAAATTGCCGGTTGTGTAAGGCGTCGAATTTCATAGTATCATAGAGCTCAGAAATCTTGCTTGGATCGATCTTTTCGGAGTCACAGAATTCGGAAAAGAGCTTCTCCCATCGCTCTTTGAAGAGCTCCGGATCTTCACCGCAGCACCATCTGGATTGTATGCCTGATACCGCTTGAGCTTGAGCGAGAGAGCCACCAGATCCTGAAGTAGGTACCGGCATGCCCGCTTCTCCGGCTTTACTTATAGCACTCAATGATGCAGCCGCACCGCCGTTAAGCTTTTTGAAGTTGTATCGCATTACTTTTCGATGAAAGACCATGAGTTCAGCGACCTTGCGCACCACGACGGACGGCTCCGGCATGTTGGAGGGCCATGCAAATTGTGGCGGCGCTTTATGACCCTCTCGGAGTAGGAGCTTCAGCTTCTTCTTGACTTTGTCCATGACGTCTTTGGCGGCATTCGAGTCATCGAGGAGGTCTTTGCGGACAGTGATTGACGATTCAGAAACTTCCTTCTTGTTCAAAAAAGATGCTGCCCAGATTTGCGCTGTTGTATGTCAGCATCAAGGTTACCTTTAAAGTGGCTTCAGGTACACGCACCGCTGGTGCTGACTCTCCTTTCCGAGCTGGTGAACACATGAACATCGTCCAGAGATTCTTTATTCATCAAGAGGAGGTCGTTCCTCATGTTCTCACCCAGGTCCTGCGATTGATAACGAGCAGAATGTGTCGGTTCCCCTCCCCACTTGACAATCAATTGTAATTTCTCAATGACCAAGTCGTTCTCAGCAGCAGAAAACCGCGAAAGTGTTGTTTCCGTCATCGAATCACTCCTCGTTGGAGGGCGGGAAATAGTTTTGAAGTCGCTCTCGGGTTCTTCAGTAAGTCCCTCCGCGGCTAAGATAGCCTGAGGGTTCTCGCTCTCCTCGATTTGGCTACGGATCCTTGTAATTTCTTCAGGTTTTCGCTTACGGAACATGGGCTTGATCTGGACTTTTGTTCCAGTCCATGCCCCTTTACGAGCGAGCGACGTCCGCAGTAAATTCAATTTACCAGGATCTTCCACACCCTGCTTCATAGCAACTTTGACAGCATCTAGAACACTGCTCAAAGCTGCTTCACCCTTTAGGAGGACCTCCTCTTGATGGCCTCGCAGCAGCTCAATGAAAGGCTGAGTGTGGAAGGTGAATTTGAACTTTTGCTTTGGCGTGCGATCAGCATGCCGTATAACAGATACCGTGCCTTTTAGTTTCCAAGCATGTTTTAAAGATGGTTCTGGAACAGCTGCTGCTGGCTCTTTTTCTGCCGAAGTTGACGTCTCGGCAGGTGCTACAAGGGGTTGTTCTACGGATACCGCAGGAAGCGGAAGCGGATCAATCTTGCCCGTGGGTAGATTCGGGAGCATGGGTTTCTGTCCACGTTCGAGTGTAGGCGGCGATGAAAGTGACGCTGTAGATGGGGTCAAATCCGGAGAAGCAGCACCGTGCACAGATTGACCAGAGTGATGAAGACCTTTCATTTTGGACATGCTTGGTGACTTGATCAGATTCTTCAGGGCTGAGCGGTGTGTCCCCACAGTGTTCTTGCGATGCGGCAGGCTCGGATCCAATTGATTTTTGTCCGCCAGGCTTTTTGCTGAGACGTCTTCGGGAACTGGGGTCACAAACGGCAGACTGCCTTCACGTTTTTGCTTATCATAAAGAAACATATGTTTCAAGATGCTCGCGCATTTGTCGTAATAAGCGTTGTTGTCTTTAACGAAGCTCCACCCGTTGACATCAATGACAAAACTTTGATTTCTGACTCGGAGCATGTCAAATCCACAAATTCGCTGACCGAAGCCATTTGCAATCTTTTTGGCCATCAGTTGTTCCTCTGCGCTCAGGTTGCAAATGTACCGGATCTCTTTCCCGTGGGTGTTTCGCCGAACAAGACCATCGACAACAGGAGATGTCCGCGTTTCGGCATGACAGAAGTCTGGTCCAACAGTATAGGCTTTGATATCTTCCGCATTATCAACATGCAGAAACTGCTCGTAGATGTAGCTGCTATCTTTTTCTGTAATAGCACGCGGAACGATCATATCCTTATCCCATTCCGAGCTTTTATTGCCTATCTTTCGGAAAAGCTTTCTGCCTCCACCACCACTTTCGTGTTCTCTGCCGAAATAGATGCGAATATTATGGTCCTCGCCGCTGATTGGCTTTTCCACGAATGGTTTCTTCAAAATAACACCATCTACTGATAATGTATCGCCCCCATCAATCATTTCAACCTTTTGAGTCAGTGCCATGCCGCCACCGGTACCATCATCAGGGCCTTCTAGCTTGACACCGCTAAAACTGCGAACATGCTCAGCAAGTTGGGCAGACTCTAGTGTTGGTCCACCATCTCTGTTGACCTCAAGTCGTTTGGGAGTCCGGACACCCATGCTGTCCAAGACTCGAAGGCATATTCTACGATCCCAAAGTATCTTCTGCATTGAAAGGTCGTTGATGGAGAATGGCTTGCGAAGCTTATGATATGAAATAGCCTTATCCAGAGGAAAGCCGTCAGAGAAGAATGATATTAGGAATTCGCTGAATCAAATTCAGTTCAGCTTGTATTCCGATTTGATACGACATGTTCTGATGGACGGTGTCTTTCGCCGGGAGGCAAAGGAGCATATAAAACAAACTTACCACACTGGCCAATTCTCCACGTCTAACGCACGATGTTACTTCAAGTATGTTATCTTGTTTTGGTCTGCTTACCTTCGTCCAAGATAACCTTATCTCCAAAGATAACAACATCGAGTTCTCCATTGCTTTGTAAGCGAGTCAGGATGTTCCGGCATGCCTTGCTTCTTGCCTTGGCATCGAGAGCACAGACGCCAACTCGTCCTATCGGTTCGACTTTGGCTGTCATTGGGGTCATTCATGTTATACAAAACTTGTAGTTCTTCAGGGATTCATGGCAGACTAACATCGCTCACTGTTGCTGGGGCTAGCGGCGCCACTTGCAGCGGTACTACCATTTGACTGTCTCTGCTGTGTACGACTCCGGGATCGATGCGCAGCAGGGGGCCTTGTCATCGTACCCGAGCTCCAAGAGTCGTGATGCTGCTTGATAGCGTTTGGTGGACCTAATGTGGGTTCCTTCAAAGCATTGACAGGCACTAAGCAAAATCGTCAACCGCAATTCGAGCTTGTTGGTGGCGGAACGCAAAGACTGCGAACCTTGATGCTGTGGCTGAGCATTGGCATTCACTGATATGGGATCTGTAGCCGTCGTGGCTGAAGCTACAGCTTCTCCTTTCGCCGAGCCCAGAGAAGGGGAAATGAGGGTAGGAGCTGGTTGCTCAGAGACACCACTTTTGACTGAACCAGCCGTAGAGCTCGCAGCACTTTGAGGTGCACTAGATAGACCTGCTGCACCATAGATGGCCGACCCCAAAGAATACAGGGATGAAAAGGACAAGCGATCGCCTGGCTTACTCATGCCGGAGCCGGGAGGCTTCAAGCTGGAGTCTGGAGGAAGCAAGGGACTGTATGCCTCGGAGGTAAGAGGACCTTGCGAGTTTGGTAGACTTGAGGTCTTCTCTAGATCTGGAAAGACAGCAGAATCACCTAATAGACTCTCCTCTGTTGTACCATCTAATCCTGATTCACCTTCCTTGGGATCCATGGCGCTGGCCAAGTTGGTAGGACGACGAGAGCTGGCAGGCCTGTATATTGAAGAGGGCTTTGTGAGGGGTGGGGGCATTGAGATGCTTGCTCTGCCTATATTACCCCCGACTGTACCCACATCCGCAAATCGGCTCTTTCGACTTGGTGGGGTGGCATTATTGGTATTTGGAGGGAAGAAAAGTGAATGGGAAGGTAGGCGTCCAGTGGCTGCTAGGGAAGGTGCAGGCTTAGAGGAGTCAATTGGAGATGGAGATGGAGACGGAGGGGCAGGTTTGTCTGTTGTTTGCTTGTGTGCATCATCATCATCGTCATGGTCATCGTCAGGAGATGCGGAAATGGGTACGGGGAATTGATTGGAGGCATCACTCCCTCTGCTGGTGGTTGGCGACAAGGGAGGCATTTCCGGACAGTCTGACAAATACAGCCAGTGCAGAAATAGCAGAGAATTCGTCAGGGTCCTGCATGTCCATTATCTTACTTTATCCATCCACTACCTTATCGGTGGAGCGGATGTTATGGGAAAAGCGTGAATTTGACGTGTCATTTTAACCAATCACTTCTTGTATCCTGTCCTTTGAAATGCACGTGTACGGTGTATGAAGTAGGATGAGGGGGAAGATCCCAGAGATTTTATTCACATAGGGTATTTCGAATAACACTTAACCAGAAAGCGATTGCCGTAGAGTAAAGTATAAAAGTACGAGTGCACTCGTGGGATGCCCCCTCCCAGCGCAAATTTAAAGTTTGCCAGCCCCACCACAATTCAAATTAGACTTTAAGCCGCATATCCTTAGTCCGTAATCAGTCTTATCAGATCGCTTAGATAAAGTACTTTATTTTAGAATATGTAGGGCTGACAGCTATCCTCGTCGCCATCAACCATGTCCCACACAACGTAAAGCTGCAGTATGTCCCCAGGTCTTGAGAATGGCCACGACGACATAAACATTGCCAAGCGCCGGAAACTCTCAAATGGCAGCACGCCCAACGCTAGTCGAATCTCTCGGATTTTCACTCCATTCAGGGCAAACATTTTCTTCCCAACCAATGAAAACTCTACCGTAATAGCTAACCCAGCTTGACAGACGATTGGCCTTGTCTCCTCTACTGCCGTCCCCTTTACCTCTCTCCCACTTGGAACAACCACCTTCCAAGTCACTACCTCCGTTGGACGATGCCTACATACCTACGATCTCCTCAAAGGCTTAAACCTCATCTTTCTGACCAGACCAGAAACGCCAACTGACATCACGGCTACGGTTGCATGGAGAGATCGCGTATTCGCCGCTTGGGGTGGAGAAGCAACAAATCACCTTAGCGGAGTATGGGTGTTCAAGAGGGGAAAGAAAGTTGGCGAATTGGAGAAATCGCCTGGGCTATTCGAATCTGTCAATCGACTCATAGTCTTCGGCTCTTGGGTAGTCGGATCTTGCTCCACGCGAATCGAAGTATGGAAGTCTGCCACTTATGAGCACTACACAACGCTCACTCCCACAATACCAAGAACGGCCGGTCATGGAGGCATACTTTCTGGGGGAATTTGCAACATGCCAACTTACTTGAACAAGATTTTCGTGGGAAAACAAGATGGAAGCCTTGATATCTGGAATGTGAGCACTGGCAAGCTCATTTACACCACGCTGCCCCCAAATGCTTCTTCTGGAGCAGTCACTGCTCTGGAACCTACCCCAGCGCTTTCCGTCCTAGCAATAGCCCGCGCAGATGGATCCATAATTTTACACAACATTCGTACTGACAAGGCCGTCCTGAGTCTCAACACCAAAGCATCCCATCCTTCTGCGATCAGCTCAATATCATTCCGAACCGATGGACTTGGCGCGGGAGATGATGGCAGCAAGGCAGGTGTTATGGCTACGGCGAGCAAAAATGATGGAGATGTGACATTCTGGGATCTCAATAATGGAGGACGTATCAATGGCGTTCTGCGAGGAGCCCATAATCCACCCTCTTCAACTTTTGGCAGCAAATTCATCGGTATAAACAGGATTGAATTCCTACCCGGCCAAGACGTAATGCTTACAAGTGGACTGGACAACGCCCTGAAATCCTGGATATTTGACGCGAATTCGTTATCACCAACACCTCGCATTTTACATTCGCGTTGCGGTCATGCTGCGCCGGTCACACGACTCACTTTTCTGCCATCGAATTCTGATGGCGCAGATACAGGAGGGAAATGGGTCATGAGCGTTGGAAGAGACCAGAGTCTTTGGGGATGGAGTCTTCGAAGAGACGGGCAAAGTACCGAGCTTAGTCAGGGTAACGTCCAGAAGAAAGCAAAGAGACTTGGACTCTTAGGCAAGAACTTGGGAAACGAGATATCTACAAGCTTGGAGGATCTGAAAGCACCAGAGATCACGAGTATGGCTTGCTCACTAAATCGCGATGGAGGGATGGGCGCTTCTGGTGTTGCTGGGGCTGTATGGACAAACACAACGTCCAAAAAGGGTCCTGCTGATGCGGCAGAGAGCCATGCAACAGGTTGGGAGAGCATCGTGACCGGCCATCGTGGTGACAAATATGCAAGAACTTGGTCTTGGGGCAGGAAAAAGGCAGGAAGATGGGCCTTCGAGACTGATGATGGAATGGAGGTAACAAGCGTCGCTGTCACTTCTTGCGGAACCTTCGCGCTCGTAGGCTCGGCTGGTGGAAGCGTATCGTCATTTAATCTACAGTCTGGTATTCAACGTCAAAAGTTTCCATCACCTCTGACTCCTGGACAAGCGAAGAAACTTAAATTGAGCTACGCTGCCGGCAACGGCGTGGATGGAACGCGAAAGTATGCAATGGGCGAGGGTAGACATAAGAGAGCTGTGACTGGCCTCATGGTCGACGGCGTCAACCGGACTCTCATAAGCTGTGGTTTGGACGGAAAAATCAAGTTTTGGGACTTTCAGACCGGTCTGCTACAGGATGAGCTTGACTGGTTTCCAATGGCGTCTATCATAGCATCTCAGTATTACAGGCCAAGCGATCTTGCTGCCTTGAGCTGCGACGACCTGTCTATTCGAGTGATTGACACAGAGACCAAAAAGCTTGTGAGAGAGCTTTGGGGTTGCTTGGGCCAGATCAGCGACTTCTGCTTCTCGAACGATGGTCGATGGATAATTGCGGCATCGATGGATTCAGTCATTCGCGTATGGGATCTACCTACCGGCCATCTGATCAATGCAATTCGAGTCGAAAGCCCTTGTACGGCATTGGCGTTTTCCGATACTGGAGAGTTCTTGGCCACCGCCCACGCGGATAGCGTCGGGATCAACATCTGGAACAATCGTACCCTCTTCACTCATGTCCCCACGAGACTACTCCAGGAACACGAAGTAAGCCCAGCAAATTTAATTGCTTCGTCCGAGCGAAACAGTCAGGGTATTATAGAGGCTGCTTTTGACGAAGAGACGGACGAAGAGGTGCAAGAAATGGCCTCCAGCGATTCAGCACCTATCGACCAGCTCAGCCTCGATATGCTCACACTAAGTCTCGTCCCCAAAAGTCGTTGGCAAAACCTCCTTCATCTCGACACCATCCGCCAACGCAACAAACCAAAGGAACCGCCCAAAGCTCCCGAAAAGGCCCCTTTCTTCCTTCCATCTCTCGACAGCGCGAAATTACCTGCTGAGCCACCAAAGGCAACAGAGCAGAATCAAACTACTCTTGCGGAACGTTCTCGCATCACGAAGATGGATCGCGCTGCTACCGCAAGCCTATTCACCACCACGCTCCAAGCCGCTAAGCAATCATCCAACTACGTACCCTTTCTCGAGCACCTCAAGACCCTCTCCCCCTCAACCGCAGACATCGAAATCCGCTCCCTCAATCCTGAAGAACTCGTCCCATTCGTCTCGGCGCTCACCTACCAGTTACGCAGCAAGCGCGACTATGAACTCGTGCAGGCGTGGATGGCCGTGTTCCTGCGCATCCATGGCGATGCGGTGCCAGGGAATGTAGGTCTGAGGCAAGTTTTAGTGGAGTGGAGGGAGTGGCAGGGTAAGGAGGCGAAGAGGTTGGGGGATTTGGTGGGGTTTTGTGGGGGGGTGGTGGGGTTTTTGAGGAGTGGGAGGTCTTGAGGGGCGGTTCGGGGATCTGTGCTTTCTCGTGCGATTTGCTGGAAAAGGGTTTCATTGTTGGTGGTGGTGAAGAATACGGGGCTGGATACCACATGTAAATACCGTGTAATGTTCGGGCGAGATGTATGTGAAGCCATTTCTTTTCATGAAAAAAGGCTTGTGTAAGATTCTGGGACTTTCTCGTCTCTTTGTCTTATGTACATGCATGCAGCCTTGGCTCATTTCTCTGCCGTCTTTTATGAAAATCTACCAAAGGTAGGCTAAGATCACGAGCAAAAGAGCATTTCGAACATGTTATCTGGGTTTCTACGATCCGACCCTCGCCGCGCCATCAAGGCTTTTTTCTCTCTGTCCTTCTATCTTCTCTCCTTGGTTTTCGTCCGCTTCTTTTTCCTTGGCATCTCCGCTACTTTTGACCCTTCCTCACGCGCATCTTCCACATCATCACCCTCATCATCCTTGCTCTCATTGCCGGGGCTCGGCTCCTGCTCTCCCTCTCGCTCTTGTTCTTGCTCAGGCTCAGGCTCAGCAAAAGGACGAGGAGATGCAGCCGCTTCCTCTTGCAGTAGCGCAGCTAACCTATTCAGCACATCATCGACATCAACATCCGTTGTTCGAGCAACTAATTCCCCGCTCGACGGCATCAGCTCAGCGATATCAGGTAAGTCCTCCAATACCTTGGCGAGATCGACGAGGACTTTCTGCAAAGACGTGTATGAGGCGACGTACGCTAGGATCTGCTTTATCATGCGAAGGGAATAGAGCACGGCTTGGATCTGCGCGCATAGGTGGATGTCATCCCAGGTGGGGCGGGGGTCGTAGGTGCCTGTTATGGCGCGCGCTAGGGCGTTGCGGGATGGTGGTGGACGGTTGGTGGTTAGGTACCAGGTGTAGGTTTGGTAGAGGGCGTAGAGATGCCAGGGGAGGGGGGTGGGGAGGTTGGGGAAGAGGTGGGTGGTGTAGTGGATGAGGTTGGTGTGCAGATGGGATGCGTAGGTGATGAGGTCTGAGGTGGGGAGGAGGGGAATTTCTTGGGGGATGAAGGTTTGACCTCGACGGGTTAGTTCTACGATGAGGGGGTTGGATGGTGAGATGTGGGAGTTGCTGGTGTGGATTGAGTAGGCGAAGTTGCGATGGCTGGAGGATACGTGCCATGCGGAAGACCTAGGCACATTTTCAAGTCAGTATGGTCTCTTTTCTGAGTAGTGATTGGGAGACGAGGTTTAATTGAAGGATAGTGAGATTTGGTTTGCTGTCAATTTGCGGACAGATGTGGAAGAGTAAAGGAGGTTTCTGTTTCCAAGATAGGGAGCGTGATCTCAACGTGCTATCAGACAGGAAAGATCAAATTCAAATGTATATACCTGGCAGGGTCTTCTATCAGACAAAGCAGATAGGCGTGTATTAGCTGTGGATCTTTAGATTCTAGCTGGCAGATAATCTCAGATGTTCGAGGGTCGAGTAATTTTCCATGGCTGGAGAGACGAGCCAAAGACTCTGGAGAAAATTGTTGGCTCTCCGAAACGGAATGCTCTGTGATGTAGCCTCTCAAGAATTTCTCAAAGCCGCTATGGCTTCTACCCTGATGCATCTTGGCGGATTGCATTGCCTCTGGTAGTGTCTTTGACTGCTTTATCTGGTATTCGAATGCTAGCTCCTGGAGATTGTCAAGTCCTAGGCGTTCTGCAATGTCTCGTGGGCGGAACACAAAAAGTTTGAAGGTCTGGCAAGATCCTTTCCAGACATCTTCCTCAGAGTCATCATTTGCACGCAGGTCAGCGGAGCTGAGAAACACGAATGCGCCGTGAGATCCAAGGTCGTGCACGAATAAGTCGGAATCATTGCTCAAGACGATAGCACCACTCTCCCTGGCGGCTGCTGCACAGTAGACTTCTGCCTCACCCGGAACGACGGTGCAAACAGCAACATATTTACTTTCGCAGATGGCATCGAGAATTGCTGGGACGATGAAAGTGGCAGGTGGAATACCACGGAAAGAGACTGAGGTCGGCAGTAAAAGCCCATCCCACTTTTTCTTGCAGATGGACGCATCAATGTATCTTTGACGATAATTGGATAAAATCTTGTGGGTAGATTCTAGTCGCTTAATTCGAGTGTTTTGTTTGCGTGTAGGTAAATAGCCATCGAAATATATCTTTTCACTGTAATGAAATGTCAGATCAGACCAGGGCTTTGCCAGACTCATGTGACGCCAGATTGAACAATCACCAATGTACGAGTACTCACATGACCACGCCGTAGCTTTCCAGCTCATCGAGGAAGGCTAAAGCTCCATTTCCCAGCTCATGGTAAGATACAATGCTCTCCACAGCAGTCAGCCACTCAGGCTTCTCGCGCACCAGCCGATGATAGATGCAGTATGCGAATGATGGGCCATCGATCACGATTCTGCTCGGTTGGCCCTTACGATGTTTATCGCACCCAAAAGCGTTGCATCCTAAGACTGTGGGAACTGCATAAGACTCTAGATCTTTGGAAAGGCCTGGGACTCCCATTGTGGTGATGTGTATCTCATGCTCACGGTGAAATCATATATGCACAAGATAAAGTGAAAGTGAGATGAAGCAAATCACCACAACCGTTAGAATACTATTTTCAATGACGTGGCCATCACTATACCGCTCTAAAGGACTATCAGACCCAAATGGAAATGACCTTTTTACTCATCGTCAATACCCTAAATATGATACAGCTCCTGTTAAGCATCAACGAAACAGTCACTACACGTTTTCACGAAACATGCTTCTTCTCTCCGTCGGACTGTCATCCTGTGCTGCTCCTCCGTTTCCCTGCTTCGCCTGACCGTGGTCTTCCTCGTGTGGTCTTGGGCTGATACCCCTTATCTCACTTCTTTCCGCTTCGTCTCCAAAAGGGTCTTCGTGTCCCATTTCCTCATCGTACCTCTCATCCAGGCCCTTCTGGCCGCCCCCAATATGTGGAGCAGTGGCGCGACTGATACTACGACCTCTTTCTTCGCCATAGTCTGGCAATGCCTGAGTCCCACCTCCATATCCTCCTCCAGTGTACGCTCCACTCGGCGGCGGCCGTAGTCCTAACTCCTGCTCTTCGTAATATCCACCTGGCCCATACCCATCAGCCTCTGCCCCTACCCTGGCGTCCCAAGCTTCGTCCGGATCTAGTCCCCTCCTCGCTCCTGGTCCAAGCGGCTGCTCGTATGCTCCACTTCTTGAACCTGAACCATGGATCTTTGATTTCACCCATTCGACAATACCAGATGGCGCAGGATATGCATCAGTATGTCGATCTCGCTTCCAAGGGATATACGATGACCATGGAGGAGGATCTCGTCCAGCACGTTGAGCCTTCAGGCGTGAGTATGCGATCCAGCCGAACGCGCAGATGGGTATGAGGAGAATGACGACGAGGATGAACCCTGTATAAGAGGTAGACTTAGCATTTTCCTACTCACAAAAACGGGGAATATGTTTGCGATTAAGATCTCGGAGCTAGAACAATTCAGGGTACGTACAACCCCAACCCGACATCTTGGTGACTCTGCGTTCTGGGCGACGGTACTATGAGAGGTGAAGGAACATAATCAATGACTGCTTGGATGCGGTTTGCAGGCAGCGATTGATAATTTGTTGGTGTTTGAGAAGCAGCTGAAGCTGACAGATGTTGCGGGAAGCTTGGCTAACTGGCAATGCGATACAGGGTTCGCTCGGCTAGTTGTACACTAAGTACCTAATAATAAGCGCACACTAGAGTAAAGTATTTACCTTACTAGAGCTTTGCAGGATGAGAAGTTCGGTGCACTCACCAGAATGCGGCTCTGCACCACTCTTAGTCAACATAGCAAACATGAAAATCTCATTATTGAGACCCCGCTGCCGGGGCCTTGCTTACTGTCGTCGCTACGACGGGGGAGATCAGAATGTCAGTGCTGTCCCAAAGTAGAGGGACAGTCCGAGGGAAGACTGCTAGCCTAGTCTACAACACCGTGGAGGGAGGCCTCAGCATTCAATATGACTCTTGGCACGAGGTTATTCACGATCACTCTGTCATCGCTGTCATCAATGGGGGGGAGAAAGGAGAATCAGGTACCAAGGATCAGCAGATACTGCTCCTCTCTAAACTTCCGGGAGCCGACTACAAGTTCGAAGATGTTCAGGTCACGAATCTGCCTCAATCTTTCGTAGATGCCAATGTGATCTCGTCTCGGATTGAACATCTAGTACCCTCCGGAAGTACTTTCAAAGGCAATTGCTCCGCACCAAGTCTATATATTATGATATCTGTCGCTTCTGGCACGGGTGAAGCACAAGACTTCTTCGACAATATTGTCAAGCCGACCTTGACTGCAAGTGGCATTCCGCCAGTCTCCTACTATGTTCACACTACCGACTCTAACAAAAGCATCGAGAGATTCATCGACACTGTGATACTACCCCGAGCGAATGAAGGCATTCCCCAAACAATCTTGCTACTATCCGGAGACGGAGGGGTGGTGGATGTCCTCAATGTGCTGCTCTCTTCAAAAAGAAGTGAGCAATATGTAAAGCCAACAATCGGCCTTGTGACAATGGGCACGGGCAATGCTTTGGCTAATTCTACGGGCCTGAACCGCGATCTGACACGAGGTCTTCGTCACTTTTATCGTGGCAAAGCCCATCCATTGCCAACTTTCACGGCGCGATTCTCTCCGGGTTCGGAGATTCTGCTTGATGAAGGCAGAAAAGCCGAGCCTGTAGCTTCGCCTGCTGCTGATGTTGGCGAAATGTACGGCGCTGTGGTCTGTAGCTGGGCTCTCCATGCTTCTCTTGTGACTGACAGTGATACGGCGGAATACCGCAAATTTGGCAGTCATCGTTTTCAGATGGCTGCAAAAGAATTACTTTCACCCTCCAACGGTTCTGCGCCGCATGTCTACAAGGGTCAAATCACACTATTTAAGCTTGACGAGAACGGCCATGAGATTTGGCAGGTACTGAATGCGCAGGAACATGGATATGTATTAGCCACACTGGTCTCTAACCTGGAAGAGAAACTTGCAGTCTCTCCTCATTCGAAGCCTCTAGATGGTCAGCTGCGCTTAGTGCGTTTTGGTGCTATTCCTAGCGAAGAGGTGATGACGATACTGGGACTAGCATTCGATGGTGGAGCTCATGTTGATAGCGAAGCAGTCGACTACGAGATGATCGAGGGCTTCAGAATTGAGTTCAATGAACCAGATGGTCGCTGGCGACGAGTGTGCGTAGATGGGAAGACTGTCCGAATTGGCGAAAGCGGATGGTTGGAAGTGAGAAAGAATAATGGCGTGGAGGTTCTCGATCTCGTTGCCGACCTGGAATCGTAAGTCAGTAGATAAATTTAGAGAACACGTATAGAATAAATCAATCAATTTACTTATCACGGTGTCTCATGTAACCTCGCGAGTGCCTAGTACAATCATCTAAAGTCAAGACGGCGCGGTCATGCGCCGCAGCTCATGCCGCCATCACAGTCTCATGTGAACTCATAAAAGGCTCAAGGCAGTGGTGGGAT
This sequence comes from Usnea hakonensis, assembly GCA_013423325.1. Classification (NCBI taxonomy): domain Eukaryota; kingdom Fungi; phylum Ascomycota; class Lecanoromycetes; order Lecanorales; family Parmeliaceae; genus Usnea; species Usnea hakonensis. The sequence goes on along the minus strand of BLJB01000323.1, from coordinate 31,109 downwards.
CCAAAAAGGAGCAACAACGCCTTTTCGCAGGAGCACTATCTTAGTTGGATCGGTCAACTTCGCCACTCAACCGCTTTATCCATCCTCCGCCGGGGCTGACATCCATAATAATGCAAAGTGTCCGCTCGAATGCTTATCACCCCACGTACCTACGGCCAACTTCAAGACATACATGCGGGATCCAGTCCTGGCAGCCTCGGACCTCTGCCAGCAATCGGCTGGCGCGTGTCTCCAGATACAGTCAATCACCGTCAAAAGATGCTACTCGTGCATCAGGTAGGTTCTGTACGAGTTGGAGAGGTCGTTCGGTAAGAATGCCTTCCTCATGAGAATGAATCTGAAATTTGACATGAACCAGCTACACACTTACGTACACGCCCTCGCTTGACCGGATACTCCCATCCCCAACTCACTTGCACGTCAAGATCAAGAATTCCTCGGCAATACCTCTCCGAGCCGCGTACTTACACGGTCCATATACCCTGTATACCGCTTGTTACCCTTCTACATTCGATCCGAACTTCAAGAATGAAAGACTGTCCCAAGAAAGCTGCCCAGAATTTGAGCCCAATCTCAAGGCTGGAGGAAGCTGGACAAGCCGCTTAACTGTGCCGGAGAACATACGAGAGACGGCTGGAAAGGCAAATGTGAAGAGAGAAATCGATGGTTCTACTCCGAGTTTTACGTGGATCATCGAGATCTCGTCACAAGTCATCTTTTCTACATCGGCTTCGGTGAACTTCGAACTTTTGGTGGGTCGAGACGAGAAATCGGTAGAGCTTGGGTTCTCGTCTTTGACGGGTCAGGCGGTAGCCACACCAGGCCAACTACACGACCATCAGCAAAGTAAGAGGAGCAAGACCGGCCACAGCTCGGCGCAGCCCAAAGGAGTCTTTTCCCATGCCGTGACTCTAGTAGTCGAAGATACTGAGAGCTTGTGGAATAAACCAGCTCTGCCGGAATGGGATGATGAAGGGAAGGACAGGGGAAAGAGACGCAGCTACCCTGATCCTGGAGAAGGAAGTGATTTCTCCTCCGGACATCCAGCGGGCGAGGCGGGGGGGAAGGAGCCAAAAGCTAAAAAGCGGAAACGGGTCCACTTGGTTGTGCTCACCCACGGATTGCACAGTAATCTAGGAGCTGATATGCTGTACTTGAAGGAGAGTATCGATGCGGCGGCAAAGGAAGCCCGCCAAAGTGCTAGGGACAAAAAAGCCAAGAAAAAATCGATGAATTTATCAAAGCCTTTTGAGAGTGAAGCCAAAGCAGAAAGCGAAGGCAGCAAGGGCCAGCCAAATTCGTCTACGGCGCCACTGTCTGGCGGCCAAGATGATCTTGACCCTGGAGCTGACGTTGACGAAGAAGACGAAGAGGAAGTCATTGTTCGAGGCTTCGATCGCAACGCAACAAGGACCGAACGAGGCATACAATATCTTGGCAAACGCCTTGCCAAATGGGTCCTCTCTATGACGTACCCTGACCAACCATATCTGCCCGTCAAGAATTCTCTCCCGAAGAAGCTGTCTAGGGTTTTCACTGGCGACCAGAAATCAGACAATCAACAAAGTCCAGCTCAACACAGTCATAGTAGTATTCATCGGCCGGCGAAAAAGCCTAATGATTTGGCCTACAAGATTACCAGCATCAGTTTCATCTCACACTCTTTAGGAGGTCTGACCCAGACTTACGCCATAGCCTACATTCATAAGCATTCCCCAAACTTTTTCAACGAGATCAAACCAATCAACTTTGTCGCTATGGCTGCACCATTCCTTGGACTGAGCAATGAGAATCCAGTGTACGTCCGTTTTGCATTGGACCTCGGACTCGTTGGGAGGACTGGCCAAGATCTCGGGCTAACGTGGAGAGCGCCAACAATGGTGCGAAGTGGATGGGGCGCCATGATTGGCGGTATCGGCACTGAGGGCCAACGAGCACACAAGCAACCCGATCCTGGATCGAAGCCCCTCTTACGCATTCTGCCGACAGGTCACACGCACCAGGTCTTGAAGCTGTTCAGGAATAGGACGGTCTACTCGAATGTTGTCAACGACGGCATCGTACCTCTACGAACATCATGCCTACTATTCCTTGATTGGAGTGGTCTAGATCGCGTAGAGAAGGCGAGAAGAGATAATGGACTAGTTGGTACTATGGCAGGTTGGGGTTGGTCGGAGATTACGGGTGCCAACAAAAGCTCAAGTAGACATCTCCGCGCCGACAATGGTAACGATGCTTGGTCGCAGTCAGACATTAGCGGCGACGAAAGCGCCAGCCAAGGGGGAGAGGCTGCAGTACCTCAGCCGGAGGAAAACGCCGTCCGGGACGATACGACAGCCCAAGGGAACCAAAACGGAATCACCAAGCAACAGCCAGACCCTCAAGGCAAATTGTTCGAAGACGAAGAGTACGATGCTACAAAAGCTAAGGAAACCACGTCCCAACAGCCCGCAAATCCTTTGGCTGGATTCCTTTCTTTCCTGCGTCCCAGTCAGCCTAAGAAGCCACCTAAGAGTCGTCATCATTCTCCCAAGAACACCAAGATTTATAAGAGAAGCCAGACCACCAATCACCTCGTTGATGATGTCGCGAGCACGTCTTCAGAGGGCTCGTCTGCAGTCGGACCAAACCAAGGTCGCCCAGGGGCTGTCAGAGGCGATTCAATAATCGAAGATCCTAACAATGATCTTGCTCCTCCGAAAACTACTATCTTCGAGGCTGCCGGAGACGTCTTGAACCCCCCTTTGCCGACTAGAGACTTCCTGATTAATCCTCAAGGTCGACCGCGCACTATATTCCATGATCGGGTCTACCATCCTAATGATATACCTCCTCCGCCTACCAAGAAGAAGCGAGAGGGTTTAAAGAGAACCTTTTCAAGCGAATCTCGGAATAGGCCCTCACGAATTAATACAGACTATGGCAGCGAATCCATACAGACGGCGGATACGAGCAGCATGAAAGTCGAAGAAAAGATTGCACGAGCCTACCATCACGACCTATCTTGGCGCAAAGTACTCGTCCGTCTCGAACCTGATGCACACAATAACATGGTTGTCCGAAGGCAATTTGCAAATGCTTATGGTTGGCCTGTTGTGAAGCACCTCGTTGACACTCATTTCGCTGACACCTATGCGGCTACAACAGCAGATGTGGATGAGCCGAACAAAGAACGCGCGAAACCACCAACAGAAGCTGTGGGCGAGCATGGCGAGGAGGTCGGTGTTGACGCGCCCAGATATGTGAAGCGTAGTGACAGCGAACGATCTGAAGCTAAAGATGGTATTTCAGAGCTTACGAACATGGAAAACCGCAGTATGAATAGTAGCATCAACCGCCCCAACATTTCCAGGCAGGACTCGGCACAGTGGGACGATTCAATGTTTGATATCAGCGATGATGATGAACCTGACAATGCGAGACATGGCCTGTTCTCTTCAAAAGTCGAGTCGTCAAAGGGCACTTCAGAGGCGGAGATTGCAGAGTTCTTGACAAGGCCACCCCCTTCCATTGATGAGAAGCAAAAGACAAACACCTCGACAGGCGGCCCGGCTGGAGGGACGTCTTCTGTTGGGCTAGGCAAGTCACTTGAGGAGCGCATGAGTCCTCCTGGCAAATCTAGGAGGCGGACAATGGAGGATCAAGGAGATGGCGGGACGGGGAATCTTGAGGATGAAGTCACGAGGATAAGCATTAAGGACGGACAGTGACCTTTGAAGCATATTGCATGAACGAGTTCTTGGTATAGTTTGTTTGCTTTGCTTGCATTTGGTAGACGAATATTTCAGTGTCATTACTTACGGCAGCCGAATGTCTGAAATCCCTGAAAAAGAGCATCACCGTGGCTAGACTCAAGGATACTCTTCCCTGAAACAAAGTACGGTAGTAGCACCCGCTCCACAACCCTCGGCAGCAGTTGAGAGCACTTGACCGGAGCCTGAGGCTTTCAATCCCTTCTTGTAGCCTGCAAGTGACGCGTTCTGTATGTCACGATGTACATTACGGAAGAGCAAATGGCGGATCCCGATACTATACCAGCTATCAATGTCCGAAAATGGATGACTTGCCGTGATTGAGGAGAAAATCAATTAGACTGCCTGCATTTTCAGCCACTTGAGTTGCCATTACTTGCACGTCTTCTTGTTCAAGGGGAAGAGTATGTCATTGAGTGAATCTAATTTTCATTACCTCTGTTGTGGGAACTTCTGGTGCAGGTCTTCGTATTGTTTTGTTCGTTTGAGAGCGTGAGATCGCTCTGAGGATTGGATGGAGTGGGTCGTAAAAGCTATCAGTAGGTAGTCAGAAAAGGTATACTTTGAGCTTGATGATTGAGCATTTGTCCGGTTATTGATATCTTAGAAATACTGCAAAAGACATCATCTTGCTCACAACCTAGGAGAGTTCTGGTAACAGTTTTGATCTGATTACAGAATCTGATGGCATTGGAGCTTTGACCGGCACTCGGGGTAGTGAGATCTATTGGTGAAATACAAAAACAGTCAGACAGCAAAAAAAGAGCGACGCGTTGCATCAGAAAATTCAGCTGCGAAACTCGATACAAAATACATCTCACAAAAAAAAAAAAAAAGAACGACTCAAAATTGGACAATATCCAGTTCCGAAACTCGGCTCGATTTCCCACCCTCACTGCCAGTTCTCCACATTGGAGTAATTCCTAGCCACGCGAGTCCCGTCCGTAATCAAGGAATGCGTGTCCCAATCATAGCAGTTGTCCGTAGCGCTGGTCGAACAAAGCGGCCAGGCGATCTTGGTAGCCATGTCGCAAAAGACATCCTCCGAGAAGGAGACGAAATCCGGGCTGTGGGAGGTATCGATACCTCCCATCCGTCCCTTCCTCTCTCCCTCATCGCCCCCAAATGTCGTCCACTCGGCCTATAGATACCCATGATCCCTACAGAATATCTTTCATCACCTCCGCCTACTCCCAACACTTGTTCAAAAGATACTGGTAACAACTGTGCTGCATCAGTTCGATCGACAGCGCCGCGGAAATCTCCGGTCCTCTTGCGTTTCTCGCAGTTGCCTCAAGGAAGTAGATCTGCATTCGTTCCACGGCTGGTGACGTGCGGATGTACAGGCTGAAAACGGTCCTTTTTTGCTATCTTGTCATATTGTGGACGTCATGTCTGAGCCCCTTAGGCTTTTGCAAAGTTCAACATACTACTTCACCCTCCCTATCTCGGTCTCTATTCGCTTTCCCCGTCCACGTTGCTCGTTTAAGTGTAGATGCGGGTTTTGTAACATGGAGTGTTTCAGGTACATGTGGCAAATCCAGAAAATTCCGAATGTTTCGGTGTAAGAAGGAGACATGAAGTGTTTCAGGCGGCGCCCATCGCCCGTAATTAGACGTTTAGGTTGGACAGCTACGAGTAACCCTTTGTAGCGGCTATTGAGCTTTATGACCATTCCTTCGAGGCTTATATTGTCTAACTCCCCAGAATCCGGTTGGGATGTAAGAGTCTTCAGTTCTCTCGCCTGACAGTAGTCGGAAAACCAGAGCACTCGATTTAAACTCAGAACATCCAGCTCATGACCAGTTGCACGGAAAATTTGGAAGATTTGCGATGCTTCCTCCCTATATAGGGGTTCAATGCTCTTTAGCATGTGCTCATATCAGTCCTCGAGATCCGAAGGCAAACTCTTTAATCGGCGGCGGAGGTGTGATGTTCCATCACCATTACGAAGACCATTTAGGAGGGATTTAACGACCAATGTGACCCCAGAGAAAAATGCCAGCAGCCTCCTGTACGAGTTCTTCTACCAGCAAATAGAAATTTTGACTTTCAGTTACCGAAAGCCGTTGCATGCGGTCAGTCTTCTCCAGCTTATCATGAACGTACAGTTTGATATCGTCGTACGTCAGGTCTTGCAGGTTCAACCCAGGAGTGTTTTGGTAGATATCCTGGAACACTGGCCATAGTCTACTAGAAAGGCAAAAATATATGTAGACAGAGCACAGTGAGAGATCCTTGAAATTCTGCGCGATATCTTCAGGCTCTCCTTCATACTCATCTAAGCCATCTATGAAGAAGCATAGCTTGAGATGTTGGCTGGAAAGGCCGATGAGGCGTCTGAAAGCTTTCTGCAATCGGGGAAGTGACCAAGCTTCGGGAATGATCATCTGATCACGGGCTACTGAGTCAGACTTAGTTTGCGATTCTTCTGGGAAAACATCGGGAACGAGATCCTTGTGATCGTTGAGTGTCTCATACAGCAGAGACCGGAGCAATCCTGTTTGCGTTCGCTGCTCTGGGATCCCACTATTCCAAAAGAAGAATGAACTAATGGTCAATTGAGATACTGACGACCAAGTCCGCAAAGCTTGTGTCGTCCGGCCGTGGTTCCAGATGTACCTCATTAGCATAGATTTCCCTGAGGCCGCTTTACCCTGACCCCAGTAGATACCGCTACCATCAAGAATCCATTTTATAAAATTGTCCCACGGTTTGTGATTAGCTTGGGGTTCCCGGAAAATCCACGTGAAAGTGTTGTCGTGGGCTTTAGCTATTTGATCATATCGATCATGGATCTGTGGGAACTTCAAGCTAAAGAGTATATCACGCTCCACCAGGTATCGTCGTTTTTCGCCGTCCAATCGAACAAAAGCCGTTCGTGTGTCTAAGTGTTCTCTCCTTTGTGATTGGGTGAAGGTCTCAAAGTGGGCCTGGAGCTCTTCGCTTTGCACATTGCGGGTCTCAAGGAATGCTCTCATCAAAGCACAAGAAGCATCATCCTGCTCCTTAAAGCGCCGATCTTGGCGCAGACTCTCGTACTCAAATTTTCTCTAAGTACTCGTACAATGTAAGTTCTAAAGGTAGGGAAGGAGGATGTACTCCTGGTCGAAACCCCTACATTAAAAAGACCAGTAATTGTGTGTCAAGCCCATTTCCTAGTTCTGCCAGTCTTCCTGCCAATCGGTCGAGATCTGGCTTTGACCACACAGTTTTCAATGCCTGCCGGAAGCTTTTCCATTTTCGACCCTCATGTCCTCGTGGAACTTTGAGTTTGATCAGATGCAGATACAATGCCTCGGAGATAGACTTGGTCTCAATGCATATTTGGTGAAGTTGGCGCTCTTCAGCATCGGTCACTTGTGTTTGCACTGAGGTGAATCCGATATTCTCGGTCAATTCTCGGAGACGGACGGTTACAGTCTCTGCCTCAGCGTTCTCGCGAAGAGCACCATCCGCGGACTTGTACAAATACTTTCCTTTTGAGATGATACTGCTCGCATAATCCACCACCTGAAAGACGGAGGCGACCACAGATAATGCCAAGAGAGGATCCAGAGTCATGATGGAATGAACTTACAGGTGTGCATAGGGAAACAAGAACGAAGTCTTGAAATAAAGGCAGAACTGCGTGAAAAGCTAGACAGATCAAGCAGTTGTTGCTCTGCAGTGGTTCCTAGGATGCTTTGTAATCCTGACGTTGATGGATGGCCTAAGAACTTCGATCTTCAGGTCCAGAGCGTAATGACTTCGCTATGAAGGGCTGGATAAGCTAGTCAGGTGTAGATAAGGCAAGGTAGGTAAGGAAAGAAGGTTAACAAAGGAGTTACACCTTCATCGATGTGATTCTCACTCAAGTTAGAGAATATTAAGCGATAGAGCGCTTCCTCACGGTTGGTGCATGATGTATTCGATATCTAGGAAGATAAGATTACGACAATTTCTGTTAGTGGAACTACCAGGGCTCCTTCTCACGTAAACATCTCACCCAGTCAGTTCAAATCACTTGATAGCAGTTGCTTGTAGCTGAAAACACACTAAGTGTGTGTCAAGGTATCCTGACAGCGGCCGGACTTGCCGCAGAATCCTGTAACAAAATTCTTAGTCACATCGTGCGGCTGAAGAATGCTACCTAACTATCAATGACAAATTACGATGCTACATACCTCTCGCTGCGCTTGTCATACGAATCTACCTCCGTATAGATCTATATTCAGTTTATCAGCCTCTTTAGCAGCACGATGCCATGTTTGTCTTTGTCCTCGAGTCCCTCGACCATGATATAAAAGAAGTTCCCGTCCTCGCCGCATGATCTAAATCTTTTGTAACTTTCTCCGGCATGGACTCCGAATCTTCCTGCGAGCTTTCACCTCAAGCTCGTGCCTTTAGCACTGTTCTGACTGCTTTCGTCGGCTCTATCGTCAATGGTGTCACTAGTGGCGGCATTGTCGCCTTTGTGACTGGTTGGATCAGCTGGTTGGCCGTGTTGCGGGTTTTGACCGGCGCACTAACTGGCCTCTACAAAGACTTTTCTTCCGAATACGTCAGGCTGGAGCAGCCCTCGACATCCCTCGACATCGCAACCTGCTGATGGGATTGCAATGGAAGAGCGAGGTTTGATACCAGACACGTCCCAAGAAGGTACACCCGGGGTATCGCAAGACGGCAGGACAACTGGACTGTCAAGTCTCCTCAAATTTCAATCCAATATGGCTGAAAGGGTCAACAACCGCTTAACAAGGGAAATAACGGTCCTTGACTGGGTCGGCAGGCTGTACACGGCTATCTACAGTCCAATCGTGCAGACCCTCTGGCTCGCGGAGAATTGGTCTGCCTCGGGAGGGGCGTTGAAAATATTGTCGCTCACAATTGACGTTAAAAACGGTACGCGTGGTTGAGTGACACAAAGTACCTAGGCTCACCAGCCTGTGTTGCATTCAAAATTGTCAATGCAGGCAGTACGTTCGGCATGGGCATAATGTGCGCAGCACTTCTCGTGAAGGGTGCTATCGATACGGGTCTGGCGTGGTATATCATTATAATTTACTGCGTCTTCTCGGTCATATGGGCTGCAGCTAGCTTTCGGATATGTCCTGTTCAAGACGGTGGGATTAAAGGCTGGGGACTCATCCCGGATTTACTTATGGGCGCCTTCGCAGGCATTTTCCTGGCTGCGCCTGCATTTGCAGACATGATGTCTGCGGAGCAACCGACTCTGACTTCTGGCGGCTTCTCGACGCCTTAGTCAGGGCAAACATCGTTGCGAGAGTGTTTGTCTTGTGATTCTGTGGCGGTTTGGCAGAAATTTGTGGCCATCTTTCCGTAAGGAGGTGCATTGGGTTATTTTGCAGAAACCGCAGAGAAGTCTTCGTGTCGATGCTGTTAAGGGTATATGTCACGAAAAGTGTATCTCTTTCTAGGCAATCCTTGTCCGATGTTCCGTCTCATTGCTTCAGAGTTTTTGGCGTTCCTCATTCAGCCTTCTTGACGAACGACATTATGGACCTGATGGAATGGCAACATACGCTCAAGTACTTTCGTGATATACGTAATGTAAAGTACGGCATCAAGTATGTCTGCCTTGTAGACGAATCATGACCCTTTCCGGATGCTTTTGTCCTCCTTGGGTGACTGTTAAAGTCCTTTTATAGCGTATATCGCCATTTTCACCAGCCGAAGGGTGAAGACGTGGTATCATTAGAGTAAAGTAAAGTAAGGTAAGGTACCTTACCTTACCTTATCTTAGCGCCAAGATCTGCGGACTAGCGAGGGCGGCACGATCCGCTATGCAAGCTTGCGGGGGCCCAATCGTTGACCAAGAGACCCCCACATGTCGTCACGCCTACCTTGACATAGGGTACATACAGGTACCTACTTTACCATCCTAACATACCTACCTATCTTACCGTATTCTTTACAGATCCCACCTCACCCTCCTGATCCTTGTCATCATCATCATCATCATCACCCTCTCTTCCTCTTCCCTCCACTTCCTCAACCCCCAACCCCCCAACCCCACCCAAACAAATACATAAAATATAAACCGCCCTACCCTCCCTACTCTAGTCCCCACTCAGCTCCACACACCCCACTACCATGGCCCCCCCGCCCCCAAACCTCCTACAAATCCACGATGCTCTCTTCGCCATCGCCCTCCAAGCAGGCGACATGATCACTTCTGCAAATCCGAGCACAGTGGATACGAAGAAGAATTGTACGTTTTGACATCTATCCACCATGTTTTCTCTCGTGGGTTATCGTGGATGGGGAGGTGAGGTTGGGGGAAATTGGGGTACACATGGGAAAATTGACGCAAGTGCTGATATAAATATTGGGGGGGAATATAGCCTCGGATCTGGTTACCGAGACGGACAAGGCAGTTGAGGATATGGTGAAAGGGGGGTTGAAGGAGAGGTTTCCGGAGTATTCGTGAGTGATGACATCTTGGTTTACGAAATATGATTCTATGTAATTCTCTCTTATGTACTGTTCGCACCGAAAACATCTTTTCTACATCGCCATCAAACAGGCCAATTCACTCACCTCAAACGCTCTACATACACATAGCTTCCTAGGCGAAGAAACCTCCACATCAGGCCAACTGACCTCCGCGCCAACCTTCATCGTCGATCCCATCGACGGCACTACAAATTTCGTCCACGCACACCCGTACATCTCAATATCCCTCGCCTTTGCCATCGAGGGCAAACCCGTAGTCGGCATCGTCTACAACCCCTTCACTCAACATCTCTATCATGCTATCAGCGGCAAAGGCGCTTACCTGACAGCCCCGAGCATCCCAACCTCGCATCCGCCCAGGCCCGGCAGTGACAACGAAAACTCAGCAGCAGTGGTGAGCGCGTACGTGCGGACGAAACTGCCATTGAAGATGCCAGCGCCCGCGTTGACAGGCTTGAAACAAGCGCTCGTGGCCGTCGAATGGGGTAACGAGAGGAGCGGGGCCAACTGGCAGACCAAGACCAAAACCTTTGCGAAACTCGCCGGGGACGAGTCGACGCGTGGGGCAATGGTGCATTCGTTGAGAAGTTTGGGGAGCGCGGCGTTGAATTGTTGCGCGGTGGCGAGGGGGAATTTGGACGCATATTGGGAGGGGGGTTGCTGGGCGTGGGATGTGGCGGCGGGGTGGGTCATTGTTGAGGAGGCGGGGGGGAGGGTGGTCGGCGGGAACGAGGGGGAGTGGGATCCGCGGGTGGATTCGAGAAGGTATTTGGTGGTTAGGGGGTGTGAGGGGGGGAAGGGGCAGGAGGAATTGATACGGGAGTTTTGGGGGGTTGTGGAGGGGAGGTTGGAGTATGAGTATTGAGGGGAGAGGAGGGTAGGGGAGGGGTGGGTTGGTTTGGGCTTGTGGAGGTATCATGTCATGACTTATAGATAGACTGCGGATTATTCGGGCCTCGACATCAGATGAATAGACTCTTTGCCTGGGAAGTTGGAAGAACCCGGATGACCGATTGTCTGGAAAGACTGTTACGTATTCGTAGATCGCCACAGTAGGACTGGGCGGTTTCGTATGTCGCATGGGTTGAAGCCTTGAATCGAAATACCATGGTTTCATGCATATGGGTGGATTGGTGCTCAGGCATGGTCAAGGGCCATAGCAGAATTCACCGTATCACGAAAACTACATACACACTGCTTCCTTATCCGCAATCCTCCTTCAGTCCGCTCATCCCTCTTAAACCAATCCCCTTTCGCGGCCCACACACTCCTATACGTACAAAGACCGCTACATTTCATCCCAGGCCAAACGTATAGATGTGGGAGCCTAGCTAATTATAAACGCAACTCGTTGTTCATTGGACCATGCGGTGCTGGCGTATGAGAGCAGTGATTGTCATTGTTGGAAGTGGATTGGTGATTCTACAGGTAGCATGCCACGATTTGAAAGGGTTGGTTGGAAGATGTGAGAGAAGCGGTTATTCGTAGACTTGAAGATCTGTCCGAAACGTTGTGTTTTGTTGTACGGTAAGCCAGAATGAGTTGCAGAGAGAAACGTTCTGGGGAAGCGAAGGAGAGATTGAGTTGAGCAGAACGTAACTCCTAAAGCGCCAGAAAACAGAAAGCATGAGCTAGCTGAGCTTGCGCAATTCAATATCACTTCTGCCATCAAATACAAACATATGCAGCTCAAAGTCGGCAAAGGTGCCGTCTAAAATCACTACCCCTCGTATAATAATCAGATGAGCCCTCTCCCCTTTTCGGGATTTTCGCACCCATCACCCATTTTGACTCACCAAGGCATTTCCCACCCCGCTTTCTCCACCCTTTGCGGGACCTTGGTTGTTTGGGTTATTGTTAGCTCATTTTTCCTACTGCATCTTCTCGTGTGGCTTCGTCGACGGCATGGTGCCGTACACTCTATTAGCCTTGATAACCCTATGTTCCACCGATTTTTCATCTACACTGCCGAAGACCAGTTCCAAATGCTCGCCATCACCCTCGTCATCGCGCATAGTTAGGACACGTACGGGTAGCTTGAAGATGTCGAATTCGGTGATGCCGGCGCAAGTGTTGCGGAGTGCTTTCGTAGGCGGTGAATTGACTGCTAAGGCTGTGACCTCCGCAATGGAGTCCCAGCAGGTAGAAGAGATACCTGATATACCTGCGTAAAGGATATGGGCAATGGCAAAAACACAATAGATCATGAGCAGACAGATGGCGAGCTTCGGAATGGCGCCTCGTGCGCTATAGGCATAGCCTTGAAAGACAGAAGAAACGTGGAATTTGACCCAATCTTTGCTGTCAATGGGGTCAACTTCGAACATATTGCCTTTTCCAGAAAACCAGTAGTCCCCATCGATGCCAGAAGAACCATCGGGTTGCGTAAGTTGTTTTATCGTGCCTTGCAACGTGCTTGAGGATCCGAGGCTGGACAGGCCAATAGCCAACAAAGAAGCCAAAATCTCTTTGACAGGAAATGTGGTGCGGATCGAAGTAATATTTGAAGCCATCAGATGATGAAACAAAGTTGTGTTCAACGAGGGAATCGAAGGATTGAGGTATGCAGCCCATTCCTCGGTCAGAGTCACTGTACGTTGAGGATAGAAGGGAAGCGAAAAATAGCCATCGGCTGTTGCGGCGATTGACTCTACATATGATACACCAGTACTCATCTTCACGAGGTTTGTCTCCATGATGCTGACTTTACTTAAGATCGTCTGTGATTCTCCGCCAAAGCTTGAAGTGTTCATATTCGAAGTTCCCCAGCCAGCACCAAGATTGCACACTATTATCTGCTGACTTGTGTCATTTTGCACATTTGGCAACAAAACAATAGCGCCAATTGCTGTACCGTTGAAGGGATTATTGGGTAGGGCAACCCATCTCAAACGGTTCTCGTCGAGCGGACCAGACGTGTCTAGTATTTCAGATCTTGTGATGCCGAGGAATTCGAGAGAATGGCTTGGACTCCGAGATTTATTGAATGCGCTTGTTTGGTAGCCAGGAAGAATTGAGTCGTTGAATGCGCTTACATTCAGCATTGACGGGTCAGATCCGGGAGGTAGAGGAAAACCGACAGGTCTCTGATCATTAAAGCCGTTGATTACATCAGGCTGGCAGGAAGCCAGTGTATATGGTTGATAGTAGTCCTGCGTAATGCTATGCACAGCGTCAAGCTGGTCCTCTGGATGGCCGTGCCCTTTTGTAGTAACATTTGATAATGCTATACTCCACAAGTTTCCCGTGGCTGTCAAAGCGTCGGCAACAGCAGCTTGTTGTGTGGTTGCAAGTACAGTCTCGGGGTCGAATCCCGGGTTGAAGCTGGCTAAATTAGATAGACGCAGCCGTCGAAGCGAGTGTTTCCCAGTCATTTCTATCGATCCTGGGGGGCGCGTGAATGGCAAGTCGAGTTGACTGTAAGACTTTGTTAAACTATTTTCAAAATCGAGAAAAGTTTTAATAGCTTGCCATCCATTCGAGGGACATTCGCTATTGATGACATAAAGATCCGATGAATTGCAGCCTAGTGGAACGGTGGAATAATTGGTGCTGGAGGTATATTAGCGTTTCTAATTGCGATCCACGCAAATATACTTACACATCAGGCCACAACTCTGCTGCTGTTACATTGATCCAAACGTTGGTACTTCCTGCCGGCCAGTACTCCAGTCTTGGAATGAGCAGAATCGCGCTAGACGGGCCGACAGTCGCAGCGAGAAGCATTGCAATGATGATCATTATAACCATACCCATCTTCCGCTTGAATGGTATATTGGTTGAGTATATCGAGCCCCAAAATTCTGCAGACCATAGATAGCTAGCTTGCGAGACCTGAAGGCCCGAAAAGAGGGCTCCGAATGGTAGACCTTGCCCGAGAGACAGCTCGTACCTCACATATGAGAACACGACCGCAGCAATGGATGCTTGCGCGGTCATCTCATGGAGTTTGGCGCCGAATTGATAATAAGCTTGGTTTTGCACATTTGATCCTACGTAGTACGTATTCCAGTTGAAAGTGATTTCCCACAAGGCGACACTCAAGGGAACAACATGGATTAGCGCTCGTAGTAGAGCTGTTTTGCGACTCTTGCTAATGGCGATCTTTGTAGGCTCGTCGAATCCTCTGCCTACCGCTAGGCGTCGCAGCGATCTGAGGCCGACTAGAATCAGATTTAGGCCCAGGGCTCGAAAGAGGACCTCGCAGAGACCCTTAAAGCTTCCACAGGAACTTCTCAAAGCATGGGTAATTTTCATGGCTGATGCTCCTTGTGGCTCCTGCCGGCCAGTATGATTGGGTTGTTATGTAAAATTTTATTGGGCCTGCCTATGCTAGACTCCTAAAACTGCTTGACTTAATGAACAGAAACAGTGCTTCAGCTTCAAATTATCTCAGAATATTTTTAGATAACGAAAATGCTAGTAGAGAAAGTAGGGGATGGGAAGAGGAAATATATGACAGTAGCAGGAGCTTGCATCCAACCGAGTGGGCTCTAGACGCGGCTGTGAGGTGTAATTGAGGTATGCAGTCTCCACAACTGACAACCAAACAGATTAGTCTATGAGCGAAGCGGCTTCGCTGGCCGAATTTTTGAGCCAATATGCCTCGTTAGTCAAGAATGGAGCCATCTCCAGATGACGTGAAGATTTTCATTGGCTTCACTTAACGGTACATTGGTGGAAAGTAGCCATTTTTGGCCACATGAATCTGCAACGTAAGTTAGCCTTGCAATGCAGGAAGTACTGCCTGAAGATTTGGGATGTTCATAAGCACAGATGCTACCGATTCGAACGGTAACAGCAACACAGCTCGCTTACGGCAGAGAATACAGCCTAGGAGTTCTTGCAAAGTTGCAAGTGCTTGCGACGATGTGATTTGGACTATCAAGTACGTACTGGTGATCATCGCATATGCCAGATGCCCAGAAAAGGGGGAAGAATGTGCGCCAAGTCATGATTTGAACAGGAACGGATTGCAGCGAACATCAAAGTTCAATAGCCCAGGGTTCCCGACGGTCCATCCGTTGGTCTAGGAGACCTAAACCGTCCAAATCGAGGCTATATAAGTGGTCCACAGTCCGTCCAGATTGCTGAACCGTCTAACCCATTTGGACCAGTCCAATGTGGTATTAGGCCAAAAAATCCAGTGCATTCGCACCTCCCTCCTCTATGGTACCGGCAATAGCATGTAGATCTTCCTCAGTAAATATACCAAGTCGAAACTATAACTTTAGGCCTCTAGAAGCTCGGATTTATGATCGCTTGTAGGTATAATGTAATAATTATAGATAGTAATTAGTATTGAATTATACGCCTACTATTCTTAAATATTCACGCTAAAAATCGTCTACCAAATACGAAATATCACGAAAAATATCACGAAAAATCGGAACAGTGGACGAATAGTCCAGCCTTGGACCAGTCTATGGACCGGTCCATTGGACTGGTCCAGACCAATAATCCATGGTCCAATCGTCGGGAACCCTGCTGTAGCCTCAGAAATAAAATTTGCATGGATTTTCTAAGCGGGAGTGTACAAAGTCTTCAGCTTGAGCCAAAAGGCTGCATTAATCTGTAAGATGACCGAGGGCGCCTTTTTGCGCTCTGCCAATATGCTCTCTGCATATGACACAGCCCGGGCGTGGTGCCTGCATATGCGTAGAAATAACCCGGGCCAGTAACCGGTCGAATCCACACGACGCAGGTATCCGCTCGAATTATGCACGGTCCATCAGGAGATGGCGCAGACAAGATATCAATCTATATTGCGCAGTCTGCATCTCTCATCCACAAACATGGCCTGCTTCTGTTTGGCATCCAAGAACCACCGTATCCCCACTGCTGCGATCCCCTTGACGGGTATGGGTATTTCATCGTTGTATTCTGATTTCTCTATATCGTTGGATGATTTATAGCGGAATTTCGATAGTGGGTTGGAGGTTGGAGGATGGAGGATGAGGTGGGTATGGATGGGATGGGATGGGGTTGAATTTCATGAAGGGGGTATGTGAGGTGGGGCGGGAGGAGGAGAGGGAGATGGAAAGATGGAAAGACGATATAGTTCTCCTTGTAGTTAGGATGTGCTGTGATAAGTATGAGATATAGTGATGCTGTTTTATGATTTGATAGTAGCGTCATCTCGATCAGTTGTGGCCCACGCCCACGAACATCAGTCTTTGAGCGTTGGCACGGTTGATAGTTCAGGACTGCGCTACCATGAGATGATACGAAAGAGCGCATTCTGAGAGCCTATTCTGTAGATAGATCACCTAGCTTGTTCCAAGACATACACAACCAAGGAAGTCTCATGAAGATTCATCAGGAGATCCAAGCTGGACTGAAGATTCGCCTAGGTCATCAGACTCTCCACGCTCATTCCTTGCCCCTGACAGATCCTTTTCAACTTCGCAGTGAACAAATCGATCATCTCTTCCATCTGAGATGCACTCAACAGATGGTCGTCGAAACTCGATATCACTTTCAGATGGTCGCCGTTATCACATATCTTAAAGACGCAGCTGGCCGCATGTGGATTTGGAAACAGCTCCTGTATGACTTGGAGACTAGCTTTGCCATTACCGATAGGATATTCCGCCACTCTGGATAAGAGATCGCTGCCAGGCAGTAACCAGTCGAGTATAATGTAATTGTCTTTTCCGGGCTGTTTGAAAGAATGCTCTGTGTGGAAGGGCTCATAGTTCAACATACGCGTCGATGTACTTTGGATGCTTCGAAGCACCGTCGAAATTGGCTCCTCTGGCGGTAGCGAAACGTGTTGCATTACGGCTGAAGCCATAGGCCCCATGATCGATTCAGCCCCTGCCATTGATATTGCGCGAGAGCCTCGTACGCTGAACAGCATTATCTCATGGGATCCGATCATCTGGCCAAGAGTCAGGGCAAAAGCCGCGTGGGCCATGGTTGAAAAGGTGATGGGATTTTTGGTAGGTCTATCAATGGAGATGTTCCTGGTAATCTCGTCTTTGGGAATTGCAGTGTAGCCGTCGTGGACGGTATACAGTGTCCTTGTTTGGGGTAGCTCCGAGTAGTAAGTCTTTAAGCGAGCATTAGCTTCGGTATCAAAAGAGCGCCAGTAGTTGACCAGATTCTTGAATGGCGGACGGTCTGGCTTTGCAGTGAACGCGACTGGGTCTGCCAGGTATGACTCCAGGTCATCGAAAAGAAGACGTCGCGTCCACGCATCCATTAACGCGTGATGACATGTCCAAACTAAGTAGGTCTTGTCAGGTTCTTTGACAACGGCATAACGAACGAGCGGCTGCCCAAACCCCATCCATGTTACTGAGTCTTTCGCCTTGTATTCTTCCAAATCCATAGCGTTGTGCCACACGTATTGGTCCTTCAACACGACTTGGACCACCTCATCGTCTAACTGGACAAGTCTAGTGCGCCAGATCTGATTCTTCGCATGAATCGTGTCAAAAGCTTTACACACCAACGCCGTGTCTCGTGTACCTCGAAGCTCGAAGACAAGTTGGAGCAGCCAAGCACCTGAATGAATGTGGTCCTGCAAGAGCATGCCCTGCAGAGCGGTGGTTGGAAAGATATCTTCGATCAGTTCCGATCCAACACCGCAAGTGTCAGCACAGGCTCGGACGGTGGCAGCATTGAGTTGTCCTTGAGATGGAGCTTCTGCAGCAGAGTCTGTGATAGCGACCGTCTCGGAGTTTGCTAGCATGTCCTGGAAATCCGGATAATTGAAAACAGTCTCTACATCGAGCTTCAAATGACGTTCTCTAGCTACCTCCGCTAGTCGTATCGCTTGGACCGAGTCACCGCCGAGATCAAAGAAGTTGTCATCATCTTTTATGTCACTCGCATCTAAGTCCAAAGCAACCGCCCAGCATTGCTGTAAAACATTTGGGACAGTCATTTTAGTATGATAATTTGAGGGACTATGAAGTCGTAAACTGGACGGTGAAGTATGCTGGAGAACGATCAACAGTGGGCCCAGCGCAGCTCTTTTTGTTTGAGAGGGATTATCGTGGCGGCATACTTGTCACGCGTCATGACGTCAATTTTCGTTGGATTTCAATGTGTGTAGGTAGCGCTGATGGCAAGTAATCAAGCCTTCATCGTAGCCCTTCCACTAATCGCTAGAGTGGGATTGCTGTACTCCCGAGCTCCTCCGATTCGCGAGCACTATGCCTTTTTCGGAATCGACTCGGCGAGTCTTTCATCCTTCTATTGTATGCTCCTGACGTCGAGACCGAAGGAACAGAACAGGTCTCTTTCTCTCAAGTTCGACATTACTGAACACCAAGAACCTCTTCAAACATAGTCGTTGCCACGCAATTCGCAATGGGGACGCTTGTAGACCTCCTCCGATCTACAGACAAAGACAAAACATCAGTGATCGTTCCTGGAAATGAGCCATTAATGGTCTCGCATCTCACACTAGAGCATCACATCAAGAGCTGCCAACAGCAACTCGCCAACTTAGGCATCTTTCCGGAGGCAGCAGTCTCGATTGCCCTGCCCAACTCCCTGGAATTCGTCATCAGTTTCCTGGCAACGACCTGGCAACGCGGCATCGCTGCACCATTGAATCCAGCTTACAAACAAGACGAGTTTGAATTCTACATTGCTGACCTTGGTGCGACAGCAGTGATAATTCCTCGCGGTGCTCACGAAAAGGGTTCCCCGGCTGTCCGAGCTGCCCAGAAGTATGAGGCTGCTATTGTGGAATGCTATTGGTCGGAAGATCGAATGATATTCGATGTGAAGGAGAAAGGAAAGCTCGACAGCAATGAAGCCGTGCATCTCAATGAGCCTCATGTTGATGACGTCGCGTTGGTCTTGCATACAAGTGGCACCACAGGAAAGCCAAAAGCGGTACCCCTGACCCACAAGAATCTGATCGGCTCAATTGGTAAGTGAATAGATCTCCAAACGTGATCGGCAAGACCTTACTTAGATGAAAGACAATATCTGCCAAACCTACTCTCTGCAATTCGCAGACCGCACGATGCTAGTAATGCCTCTTTTCCACGTGCACGGCTTGGTCGCATCTTTCTTATCACCACTCCGCGCTGGCAGTGCAATCATCATCCCGTCTCGCTTGACACCGGCATTTTGGACAGATTTTGCACTGTACGGAGCCACTTGGTACACAGCAACTCCAACCCAGCATAAAGTCTTGCTCTCATTTCGACAACCTGAGAAGATGCCGTACGTAAGATTCATAAGATCTTGCTCTTCGCCCCTATCGCAGCAGTTGCTGATGACGCTGGAGGAGCGGTTTGCCGCCCCAGTGCTTGAAGCTTATGCAATGACCGAGGCAAGTCATCAGATCACTTCCAACCCGCTACCACCGGCATCACATCCGCCAGGGAGCGTCGGAATTCCGCAGGGAGATATCAAGATCCGGATTGTGGGGGCGGAAGGCGGAGAGGTCGCTTCCGGAGCCGAGGGCGAAGTTTGCGTTCGTAGCCCAGGCCTGATGACAGGCTACCTCTCAAATCCAGAAGGCAACGCATCCGCATTCACTGGTGATGGCTTCTTTCGCACTGGTGACTTTGGCAAACGGGATGAAAATGGCTACTTGTATCTCACAGGCCGTATCAAGGAATTCATCAACAAAGGTGGGGAGAAGATCAGTCCTGTGGAGCTCGACAATGTAATTTCTGGACACCATGCAGTAGCAGAGGTTGTGAGTTTCGCCATTGACGACGAAATGTACGGCCAAGATGTCGGGGTGGCGGTCATTCTCAAAGATGGCGAGACCATGAGCGCCAAGGACTTGCAGAAATGGATGAGAGAGAAAGTAGCACCTCACAAAATCCCTAAAAAGGTAAATCGTTCTCCCTTGTAGGTTTTTCCAATTGCACCTACTAACGCTGTCAGGTATGGTTCCCGGCTGAGATACCGAAAACCGCTACAGGCAAGCTTCAGCGAAAGCTGGTAGCTGAGAAGATGGGAAGCAAAGAGGAATAACGGATCATGGGATGCTCCGTCGGAAGCTTCTCCGCTCGTAGTTCGAATTCCCTAGCGGTTAAGAGTCGCTAGTCCTGATATCCTTACAATATTTGGCGTGAACGGTATACTTAAGGTACAACATGAGGTAGTTCGAGGCTTTGAGCAGCCGAAGCTCGGGGAAAACGGGCACGCCAAGACAATGTCACGCTAATGCTAAATGGGCTTAGAGCAATCTTACTGTTAGCACATTAAAGATCGCCATAAATGCTCGCTACCTTTGGATGTCATCTTCATTACTTTTCATCTCATGAACCCTGTACAGCTCTTTTTGGATGCTGCCTCTGTCCTCTGTACTATGTAAGTAAGCCTGAGCAAAAGGAAGCTTATATGTTGTATTCAAATCATCTTCAAGAACCTCGATAATTCTCAACAATACGGACAAAACAAATCAGCTGCCTATGTAAACCAAAACGATTTGCGCTTATATGATAGCTTCCCTTTACAAAAAGACCCTCGCTATGCTCGACACCATTTGTATGCTCGCTTTTGTCAATCTGATAACAGTCGCTCGACTAGTAGCCCACAGGCCCACCACACAATTAGTGGCGTGACTGGCCTGCCTCGGCATCAGGTCCTGCTTGATAGGTTCCCATTGCGTCAATCTGTCTTTGTACTCGCGGATCGAGATTGTTGGCAGTCTGGCTGTAGTGAGGACCACCGTGGATTATATCCTCACCAGCAACGCCGTTGATGTCACTGTGTTCACGATCATCAAGGGGAGCGGTTGCCTTTTCATCCTCTCCGTCAATGGGCGGTAGTGGGGACGAAAGCCTCCGAATGCTCTTTATGGTGCCCGTGGAAGCCGGTGCTTGTTGCCTTGAAGTTCCTTGGGCCAAATCACGGGACGGAGTCTGCTGCAAAGGGTTTTCTTCCCTCTTGTATCCAGAGAGCGTATCGCCGCTGATGGGTCTTGATGGCTCCGGGGTGGAGCCACCAGTTACGATGTTGACCATAGGACGCTCAACATCCCGCTCTGGGTCAAAAAGCTTGGTCTCATTCTCGTCAAAGTCCTGTCCAGGGTTGGCAGTCTCGTATTCGAGCCCTTTCATGAGTTTGTAGAACCCAGAAGCTAAGAGAGCGCCCAGGAGAGGACCAACCCAGTAAATCTATACAAAGCTTAGTACTTTGGCTAATGATCGGATCAATTAACGTCATCTTACCCAGTGATAGACCTCAAATGTAGCATTGATGACATCAGGTCCAAAAGAGCGAGCCGGATTGAGTGAGCCACCGGTGTAGTAAACGCCTGGACTGATCAGAACGGTCGTACAGGCAGATTGGAATGCTCACCTGCGAGCTCAGCAATGAAAAGTGACAGTCCAATGCCGACGGGGGCCACAAAAGTGGCCTTACTCTTCTCGGCAGCAAGCATGAAGATGGTGAATACGAGCATTGTGGTCAAGAACATCTCAATGAAGACGCCCTGTGCTATGGACGTGCCTGCCCCCAAGGATGTTCGCACATTGAGCTGGCCAGGATACAAGACATCTACAATTCCTGCAGCGGCAATGCCACCAATGATTTGGGAGATGAAGATTAGACCACCTCGTACCCACGGCATTGCTCCGACGAGACACATTCCAAAAGTGACAGCAGGGTTGAAGAGTCCACCGCTGATTCTGAAGAAGACCCACGCATTGACGCCCAAACTAAAGCCAAAACACAGGCTGATATAAAGTAATTGAGCGGGATTAGATCCTTGGGCTATGGTGGTTGAGACACTGCCTTGGGTTTGCGAGTTTGCTACTTGGGTGCCAGTGAAGGCGAAGAAAAGGAAGAGGAAGGTTCCTGCAAACTCTCCACACATGGCTATAAAATGATTACGGACAGGATTGCCAGGTTTGCCAAGAAATGGAAGGCTGGCTCCTCTGGCCAAGGTTGCCTTTGTCTTGCCAGCGAGGACGAAGCCTCTGGTTACGTGCGGATGTTCCTCGGTGTCACTCATATTGGACCGAGGGGGCAGAAAAGCAGAGAAGCAAGATGATTACAACTCCGCTATAAAAAAAAGAAAAAACGACAAAGCAGCAGGAAAGATTTGGCAGATGAGTATGAGACTGTGTGTCAGATGTGAGCTGCTGGGGTTCAGAATAAAAGGAGGTCAAGATATGCAACGTCTTGGCGTCATGGCTTCGCGGCTACTCTAACACGGGGGCGCCACCAGTGCGTACTTTAGCATTTGTTATTTTAGATCCTTTTGAATTTATACTTTTTGACTTTTTCTACTGACGATCATGGAATTTGGGGGGGGGGGCAGGTATGACGGCAGAATCAAAGCGATCAGACGGCTGTGCCGCTGTGGAGGCCCGGGCTTCATGTTAGAGTCTCGGCTAGAAAAGATTTTTACCCGCTTTCGTCTGAAAATCAGAGTCATTATACTCCGTAAGCCTCTTTTGGAAATGCAGATGGATTTTTTTTGCCACTAATCTCGCATGCAATCTTATCGATAAGACGCATAAAGTACTCCATACTTAGATTGATCTGCGCATGTAAAATGAATATTATACGAGGAATACGAACCCTGCAGCAACTCCATAACCTACCTGCATCCGAGCTCCGGCCTCTCTCCGAGACACTCTCAACCGTCGCGGCAGATGGCCTGCTCATTGTGCATTTGTGCCGGAAAGCGTTATTTTGACGTATACTCACAATTTCATAGACGGAGAAGGTCAAATGCATTCGCAAGAGAAGGAAGAGATACAAATAGCACGGGCCGCAAAAGTCGTATTCCCATCCACCCTGGGCTTTGGCAACCATACTCTGAAGAAAATTTGACAACAATCATCACTAACAGGTAACATTGCTATCCTGCTTCACTCGCCTGTTCCTGCAACAGCAGCGCAATCCTCGCGGCTACGGCGCCGCTGTCCCGAAGAATTTAACACTCATACCTATGTTCCACAAATTTGCACCGTTGAACATTCTCATGGACCAGATACCAAATCATCTTCATCCTCTTCCTACTTATCCTGTTCACGATCAAGGCGTTTTCTTCCGTCTTCTATCAACATGTCAAGAGAGCATCACGCATTTCGATCCCCATTTTGCTTTAATTCAAGCGAATCTTCCTATATCTAACATATGCTGCTGCACATGGGGCACATCAACATACATATTCTTCTACCTCTCCCCCCCCTTCCCATCTCTCACCCATCCCATCTCACCCATCCGTTAGAAACTTCCATTTCATCCGATCCCAAACATGATGATATGATACGCGCTGCGGCAGGCTTGTTTTTTTGGTTCCGAGTTTTTGATTCTTGATTTTTGTACGCGTTTGGCGAGGTTGATTTTGGATATTGAAGGGGGAGGGGGGGAAAAGGGTTGGGGGAGATTTTGGGGAATCGGTAGATGTGGGAAGGGGGCGGAGTAGTTGGGAGATGCCTTATCGTTGTCCTTGATAAAAGGTAGAACAAGACAATCATCCTAACGTATACTGTACTGGAATGTACTGTGCTATACTGTACTATGATCATGCTAGCATGCAGATGCGAACGTATATCAACGCCCCGGGGGATAAATTGCTCGATGCCTAGCTAGCCAGCCAGCTAACTTTTCCCACTCAGTGTAGAGTATTTTGCCATGTTTCCCCCCCTTCCCCCTTCTCCTTCCCCTGGCGACCTCAACTCCACTCCACTCTACTAAACCCATCCCAATCACTTATTCATTCACTCATTCACAACCCTCAACTGCCCCGCTCCATTACTTTTCCTCAGTATCCCCTTCGTGCCTGGCCCCCCTTGCTGCCTGCTGTGCTCACTCAGATGTCCGCTTTCGATTTCCTGTCGGCCGGCGTTCAGGACGCGTTCGTTCTGGGCTTGTTGTTCGGGGGAGGCGTGGAAGCGGCGGTCGACGGTGGAGTTGAGGGTGCCACGGAGGGTTTCGCCGACGCCCTGTTTGGAGAGGGGAGGGGTTAGTGATGCGTTGTAGGTGGGGGGGACGGTGGTGAGGGAGAGGGACAAGGAGTGGGGGAGGGGTTTTGGAGAAGGGATAAGGATGTGGGGAAGAAGACCTACGTGTATTCCTACGGCTGCGGTCTTTAGATTTTGTAGCGTACTGGGATTGTGAGGTTGTTGCTGAATTGGGATCTGAGCTTGCGATTGTCCTGGGACCTGAGCGCCGTTTGGTGGCGTGCGGCTTGGATAGGAAAAGTTGTGTCGGCCTTGACCTTGTGGGCTATTCGGAGATCCATAGTTGTCTTGCTGTCTCTGATCGTGAGTCCTCCCGCCCGTTAGAAGGGATGATAGTCCGCCTCCTCCGCTTGATTGCTGCTGGGGTGGCGCAGTCGAACTTCCATAGTTGTCTGGCTGCCTCTGCTCGTGACTCCTTCCGCCGCTCAGCACTGATGACAGCCCTCCCCCTACTCCACTCGATCGCTGTTGCGGTGGTGGGTTCGGACTCGGTTCCCTTCTTGTAGACTTTACCGGAATATTGGGTCGTTCGTTCTCGTGCCGCTGTACCGTCTCTGACACCTCCGTCTGTTCACTACCACTGTTGACTCTTGGATCCAACCTATTGGCCATATTACTCGTGTGTGGCCCAGAGGTTGTAGAGGCGCCACCTCGGCCCGTGGTCGTTGTGGTTGTGGTTGTAGTGGTAGTAGTGACGGTTTGTCCTTCTACAAATGTTACCGAGTCAGCATTGTTCATCTTGAGGTATTGAATGGAGTTGCAAGACAGATTTCGAGATAAGATGGTTCCTCTTGCTCGCAAGAAAAGGCTTGCGCCTCAGCCTCGTCGCCAGAAAGGAAGGGTCAGCTCTCAAATGCACTTACGATCATTGACTGTGGTGCCGGTGTTGTCACTCCCCGTCATACTGGGGGTTGACTGGTACGAATTGCGCGTATCTGAAGAGGCTTCGCTGCCATAGGTCGAGTCTGTGGTAGGAGTTGGGCGATCCTTATGACCGAAGAGGCCGAATCTGGACTTTTTGTCTTTGGAGTCGGGCATTTTGTGGTGAGGGATTGGAGGTGTTGGTGTTGGTGTTGGTGTTTATGGTGATGGAAATGATGTGGATGTGAGAGTGTTAGCTGTGAGATCAATGCGGGTAGGCTGTAGACGGTGAGCTGACACTTTGTGAGTTTGACAGCGGATATACTTTCTAGATTTTCTTGGTCGGCGCATGAATACAGAGCCCAGAACATGGGGATCCGGATATCGTCATTGCAGGGATTAAATTAAATGGATCCGGTTTTTGATCTGCACTAGCACTGAACTAGAATCCCTGCCATCAGGGGTATCTTTTCAGGGGTAAGTAATCTGACAACTCACACGACTAAATTTCAAGGAAGAACTGTTATCAATACAAGGTTGCGCAGGCTGTTTCCATCCATAAGTCAGTAGTTTACAATTTCTTCCCCTATCTCCTATAGTGGTTCAATGGATAAGAGCCCGATTTATTGTACAAATTGGGGTAGCGGACCATGAGACTAAGTATTCGTATCAACTTCTGTATAATGAGTATAGCTATATATGGGACTCTACCCCTATGCTCTCATGATCCCAAGCGACTGCAGCCCGAGAGACTTGAGACGACTCGTCAATCCATGGCTTACAACTCCATCAAAAAGCCACACATTTCCGAGCTCATCCCCACATCACCGACTAAATGCTACTCTTCAATCGATCATACACATCCCTTTCCGCTTGATTTGGCCTGCTCAGATCGATCTCTGGCTGGCCATCTTCCCGCACAAGCTTGAACCGCACGTACATGCCACCCCGCTCATTCCACAGCTTCCCCTCGGAGATGATTCGATACAACCCATCATAGCGGATCCCCTTGGATGGACAATTGTGCCATCTGCCACCCCCCGTACGCAACACACGAATTGGACGGCTGTCGTTGAAGGATCGCTGCAGGGCTTTGGTCGCGTGGGTCATGACGGGGTTGCTGGGGTCTTCGTTGAGAGCGCTGTTGCTGCCGGAGTAGTAGAGTATGTGACCCTCGTCTTTGTCGAGCATATCGTAGTCACCTGTGCATGTGTTAGTGTGGAAGAAATAGATGGCAAGCACTTGAGTGACTCACTGGACACTACAACCGAGAATGCTCCAGTTTTCTCTGACCCTGCAATGCCCGCCTGAGTAGCACCGTGTGCTCCGGCGTTCAATGCGCAAATTCGAAATGGGAACCATTGGCCGACAGTCAGACCGTTGTGTCCAAAGTTGTTGCATGTGATCGCTGCAGATTTGTCGGTGAGAGTGTATTTGCGAGTACGCCCATCGGTGACGGTAATGTTCCACATGGCTGACCGATATACAGGATCAGCGAGATCAGGCTGCTGACGAACCGAGGAGCGACGTGAAAGCGTGTTGTCTCTTGGGCGCTTGGAGCTGTAGCTGGTTTCGGTCGGACTCGTCGCGGCTGTGGCGGGCGGTGTCTCTTCTGGAACCTCAATGACTTCGACCTCCTGGTCCATTCTGGCAAGATTGGCAACGGCAACGTCTCGAAAGGACTTGGGAAACTCGTACGGCCCTCTGGTGTTGGGCGCTTCCCCAATAACGCAGTTCATGATGAACCTGCTTTGCAATGCTGTGACATTGTCGGCGGTGAAGGTTTTGATGGAGGAGATGGCTTTCAGGATGTTGCCTATCATCTGGTACTCCTTCGAGTCCAACCCTCGCTTCTCTCTGATGATTCGGACAGTCTTCATGCCAAGGATTGCGTGAGGTTTCATGCTCGGAGCTTTGAGGTCGAATGGGAAAGTCTGGATCTTGTCCGGTTCGTTTGGCAGGTCGATAGGCTCAAGGCCCATCTTCTCAGCTTCCGCCACTGTCTCGACAACAGTGATCGGTGCAGCCGTGGTGCTGGTCTCTTTGGCCTCGCTTCCGTGGTTCAAGTTAGCTTCCATAAATCAACACTCGGAGAATTGCAGCTTGACTCACGAGGCAGCAGCTTCAAGTTGCGCGAACCCTGTCATCTCGCCCATGGTGTCGCCTGCAGTCGTCGTGGCGAGAGGAAGGGGTTTTGCTCGGGACATTCTGCTGTTGGCGGGGTCAGTATCCGCAAATCCTCACTTTACAGACTGAGTTTGGGAGCGAACTCACTTTGCAGCTCTCGGTAGCACAAAGACCTCAAGACAATCGACAACGTATGGCTGCAAAGAATAAATGTCACTATTAGCACAGGTTGCTGAAACAAAAGGCTCGTTCTTGCAGACTCGAAGATGCTGTTTTGAAACAAAAAGGGAAGGGAATAAAAAAATGATTGTGTCCGGAATTGAATCTCACGGTTAGACGGTGAACCAGTCACAAACGGTAAACAGAATGCAGCCCAGTCGTCTCATCCAGTCAAATCAAACCTCTCTCTGGGGCTTGTGAGAGTAACAAATAGAACCGATGGCTTGATTTTCATCTGTCTAGACTTACAATATTTATATATTTATAGAAAACAATAATCCGATTTCAAAGGGTAAGACCCATCTGAATATGTTCAAACAAATACGATTAGTAGATAGGACCGGATACTGAAGTACTGAATCGACATCGACAAACCTGTCCTAGATTGAGGCGGAGATACATAGACTGATGGGTGAGATAGACTGCTCAAGCACCCAAGGGGCCAAGCCCGCTTGGGCCAGTGCAGCTACAGATGAAGATGTGTAGGTTGAAGGGCGAAACTGAAAGCTTCAAGTACTCTCAGGTACCTCAGTGAATTTTTTGAATTCGGCTAATTACAATCAACCCGCGATTCTCTTTTGAATGATCACAATTTTCGATTTTATCACCTATTGAGGTGTAATTGTGTTTGAGATTTCACTCATCAAAGTGCCACTGTCTTTGGACGTCCACCCTTTGAGATATAAATTCGTTTATATGTTCACCCTTTGAGCTACGAATTTATCTGAATATTTGCCCTCTGTGGTGTTATTGCATTTGAACGTTGGGCGTTTGAAGTGCAGTTATGCTAAGAGGTTTACTCTTCAAAAGGCCTTTGAGTTTCGTAATTGTAAATGTAGGTATCTCTTTCCTTAGGGATAAATGCCACCAATATTGGGGTCGGCCTCTAAGACAATTGCTTTCTTCAGATACTGGTACTGGGAGGACAATGGTGACCGATGTGATTCGGTGAAAGATATGCGGTCGCACAAGGAAATGGAACCCTCAGGTGCCTTGATGGGGACTGCGAGCCGACAGTGGATCTTCTGAACAAGAATGCGCGCCCGTAATGGAGCAGAGTACAGGTACCGTGGTGCAAGTAGAAGGCGAAGAGCTCAAGGCTCGAAAGCAATGATGGCCAACAACGCTCTGGAGTGGCGATGAGTCGGGGCAAGATTTGGCTCCCACGCTGGGATGGGGGTTGTTAAACTCATCCATCAATCGAGGTCGGCAGATTCTCTGAACGCGTTGATTGTGCTCTCAGTAATGTTCGTAGATTCAATATCGTGCATGCGGATACTAAATACCTCCAGTATTGCGGTTTGGACGCATTTGCCACACTCATTTTTCCCCCATCCTTTTTTCCCCTATCGCAACAGGTAGGCGCCGACAGAGTGACTCCAGATCTTGTCGTACAGAAAGGGAAGAAGCTCAAGAAGCAAGCTTCTGACAGGATTTCAATAATCTCTCCAGACACAACATTAGCAACGAACACGCGATATCCTTCCCTTTTCTCCCGGCTCTGTTTTATGCTCTGTCATCGTGCATTCTTCAGATCTAGCTATCCTCTCTCAACAATATCCTCTGAGCGCCTAGCGCAATATTTCTTTGTCGAAGATCAGACTGTCCACTGTTCTCCTGCGCTTTAGAAACTCTGTATCTTTAACAGAGTCTTTACTAGACTGTTTCCGTCCCCATCAAGGATAGCACTACAATCGACCATCGCGAAACTTAACGAATCCTCGACGAACACCAAGAATAGGCATGCAAGCAGAGCACCCTCCCCAGAAAAGATACGGACTTAAGAAACCCATTCAAACCCCCAGAAAACTCCACCAAAACTCGAACAAATCCCTCTGCTAACACCGAGAAGCAATTCCCTCAGACCCACCGACATATAGCCACCGAGCTGGCACCACCTCCTTCCGCAACCCTCATCCAGAACACCTCTACAACCAGAAAGCCTCCTTCTTTCCCCTGGATTCCTATCGAAGATCACCCGCTTTGATCACCGCATTTCGGGTCCGAGAGTCATTACGAGTTACGAAACTGACTAGGCAATGGCTCATTTTCGTAGGAACAAGTCCTGCACTGCAACGGCGAAACCAGCATTTTATCAGTTCGTAATTGTTCCTCTTAGAACCCTCTAAAAGATTGCCTGCACCGGGAAACTCTATACTTGCCTCATTGTTGACAATGAATAGAGCGTAACGCATGTTCGCTAGCAGTCAATATCTTGAAAGTCCATTGGCCCAAACGAATACGATCCTCAGTGGAACCCGTATACGTTCTCGTGCATTCTGCCAAGGGAGGCGGGTTCTTGTCAGTCGGAAAGGTGTCCGATCATTGTATGCATGCTCAATGGTCATTGATTACGTACTTCAATTGTAGGGATTGGGAGTGCTCTATTTGCAGTTGAGATTTCTTCCTCGTTCTCGGGTTCTCGTGCTGACTGACAATATAGAAGAATGCTTGAGACATGTTTGATGACCAACATCTGGCAAATACATCTACGCTCTTCATCGGCTTCGGTCGCAATAACCGTGAACCATTATTGAAGAAGATTGCCGGGCCTTGACTTACCTGCCCTCGATACGTCCCTATTTGTCTTTCTCTTGCTCTTTGGGGTGTCCAACGTAGAAGACATTGTCCTTGCAAAGCCTCAAACTCGCCGTAGCTTCAAACAACTGAAATGGGTAAAGGCCCACCCAACCCAGGCGAAGTCCAGCCCCAAGGCCGGAAAGCAAGTCCCGAAAGACAAACGCATCTCGTCAGCCACACCACCAAAGGTACCCAAAGTAGGCCAACGTGGTTGCCCGCAGACTTTGAGACTCTCATCAGACTTAGATTAAGAGGCGAAAATTGGGATACTATCGGCAAAGTGATTCCACGGCACAATGTGGAACAGTGCAAAAGCAAGTGGAGACAACGCAAGCATTTTCTGAGGACTGAAAACGCTGAGAACCCATGGTCAAAAGCGGAGACTCAATCTCTATATAATCTTTTCATGGAGAATCGAGATTGGGAAGCCATCAGTCGAAA
Organism: Usnea hakonensis; assembly: GCA_013423325.1. Taxonomy (NCBI): domain Eukaryota; kingdom Fungi; phylum Ascomycota; class Lecanoromycetes; order Lecanorales; family Parmeliaceae; genus Usnea; species Usnea hakonensis. Next base: position 763 of record BLJB01000323.1, on the reverse strand, counting down.
ACTTGGGCGAAGCGCCGGTGCGTGTAAAGTAAAACTCGAGGAATACTTCACAGGTCTCTCCCACAAAAGTCAGTGGCCATGGACTCAGAACGAAGATCGTCTACTCGCTGCTCTTTGGCAGCACGGTATGCCTTTTGATACTATGTGGCGCTATTTCAAAGACCGCACCGGTGAAACTTGTCGCAAAAGATGGACTACACATGTCAAATTCCGGCACGATTACCACCTCGGCTGGGGCCCATTGGAAGATCTTCATCTCTTGTCCCTTGGCTCCCTACCAGCAAAAAGTGTTTATATGCCTTCCGATTTCACCATCGACGGCCGCCGCATACGTCGTCCTCCAACAGAACTCAATCGGCGCAAGTCTGAATTGACAATTCCTTCATACAAGCCCATCTTGAGAACCAGCACCCTCGATGCATCTCGATCCGTCAAATCAAATCCCTGGACGAAGCACGAGGAAAACCAGTTGGTCGATCTGTACAAGGCTGGTAAGAATTGGTACCAAATATGTTTGCTTCTTCAGGAGAACCATACGGCAGCGGATTGCCGAAGCTACTGGCTTGAACACTATTGGGACTCATTCTACAAACTGATGGTCGATGGTAAACTCGATGTTGCAGAATTAAGAAAGCGTGGGTGGAAAGCGAGAGAGAAATTGACAGTAGAAGAGGGAGAAGAGGGAGAAGAGGAAGAAGAGGGAGAAGAGGGAGAAGAGGGAGAAGAGGGAGAAGAGGAAGAAGAGGGAGAAGAGGGAGAAGAG